>MU264358.1:20000-25000 GCA_020310875.1 Ceratopteris richardii
GGCATCTTGGAGGTATCACATACAAGCAAGAAGACCTCTTGGAGTTGGTGGTTGAAGAGTTGCATCAACAAAAGCTTCTTGGAGGTAGCTCACATCAAGGGGGAGCTATTCTACTCAAATTTGCAAGAGCACAAGGTGTCCATCTAAGGAAAGCTTTGGATTGAGGTAACCTCAGAGCCTCATTTTAATTTTACACACATTGGAGCATTAGCCAAGGGCTAGGTCAAGTATCAAAGACTAGATATGGGAGACTTCAACACTCAAATTGAAAAGCTAGACAAAGGTAACTATCAACCATGGAGATTTAGGGTCTCCAACTATCTTATGGGCAAGGGCCTTTGGGGGTTGATTAGTGGAAGTGAACCAAGACCTAGGTTGGATGAGAATCCAACCAATGACCAGAGAAGGGCCTTTAGGGAATGGAATGAAAGGGACAAGAGGGTTATCTTTATTCTTTCTCAACACATTAGCAATAGCATGATCGGCCATATCCAAGACCTGGATTCAAGCATGAAGGTATGGGAGACACTTGAAAGGCTTTATTCAACAAGCACCAAAGCAAGGAAGATCCAACTCAAGAATGAGCTCAACAACCTTAGGAAGAGCTCAGGGAGTAGCATAAATGACTACATACTTAAGGTCAAGGAGTTATCAGATGCATTGGGATCCATTGGAAGCCACGTAGACGATGACGATCTTGTGGCTTATACTCTCAATGGTTTGAGAGATGATGAGAAGTGGAAACCCTTTACCACTTCAGTTTATGTAAGGGATAATCTTCCCGATTTTGAGCAATTGGTTGCTCTCATGGTCACCGAAGAAATGAACATAGGTGGAAGTTCAACTAAAAGCAAAGATGCACAAGTTTTCTATGCAGGTAATCAAAGGGCAAAGGAAGACAAGGACAAGGAAGGGGCAAAGGAAGGTTTGGAGGAAGGCAAGGCCACTCAAGAAATCAAGGACATGACCAAGGCACCTCATCACAAAGAGGGAGAGGAAGATCAAGAGGAAGAGGAGGACGACATCAACAAAACAGGAATCAAGATGGCGAAGGATGTTACATATGTGGCAAGTTTGGCCACTATGCTAGAGATTGCTACCAAGGAGGAAACCAAAGGAACTATAATCAAGGTTCTTCATACAAAGGCCAAGGTAATTATGCTTCTACAAGTTCAGAAAATGACAATCTCTTGATGATGCACATGAATGGGAATTCAAGCAAAGTAGATAACACTTGGTATATTGATAGTGGATGTAGCAACCATATGAGTTGCAATGCTTCTTGGTTTACTAATCTACATGTTCCCAAAGGTAAAGGACATGTAGAAACAGGTGATGATACAGCCCATGAGATCTCTCATGTTGGAGATGTAGCTTTGGATGACAAGGAGGAAGGAAGATGTCTCAAGGATGTCTTGCATGTACCTACCATCACAAAGAACTTGGTGTCCGTTGGGCAAATGGTTGAAAGAGGCTATCAAGTAAGGTTCAACAAAGGTGGATGCTTTGTGGAGAACCTTAAGCAAGGTTACAAGGTCATAGCAAGAGGAAAGAAGCAAGGGAGACTCTTCACTTTGGAGGTAAATTCTCATTCTATTCAACATGTCTACTTCACATATGGAAACAAGAGGATTTCGGAGTTGGACTTGTGGCACAAGAGGATAGGTCACATCAACATACAAAGAATGAAGGAAATGCAATTCAAGAGGCTGGTTGAAGGTCTTCCCAACTTCCAAGGACAAGGTATGAAGCATTTATGTGAATCTTGTCAACTAGGGAAGCAAGCGAGACTTCCATTCAAGAAGAGTGGCTACATAAGCCAACATCCATTGGAGTTGATACATACAGATGTGTGGGGGCCAACGAAAGAGCAATCCATTGGAGGTAACAAGTACTTTGTCACTTTTATAGATGATTGCACAAGGATGGTTTGGGTTTATTTCATGAAAAACAAATCAGATGTGTTTACATGTTTCAAAGCATTCAAGGCAATGGTAGAGAAGGAAACAGGTACATATATCAAGAAGCTAAGGTCCGATGGAGGGGGAGAATATTTCTCCAATGAGTTTTCTGATTTTTTAATGGATCAAGGCATCAAGAGGCAAGTAACATGCAGGTACACACCCCAACAAAATGGAGTAGCAGAGAGAAAGAATAGATACATTGCCGAGATCGCTAGAGCAATGCTTAATGAGATGAATGTACCTAACATGTTTTGGAGTGATGCAGCAAATACCGCCGTGTATCTAATGAATAGGGCTCCTACCTCAGGGATCCATGGCTTGACACCATATCAAGCCTATTATGGTAAGAAACCTGATCTTTCCCACTTGAAGATATTTGGATGTACTTGTTATGTACATGTGCCAAGTGAATTGAGGCACAAGCTACAACCAAAGGCAAAAAAGTGTGTGTTTCTAGGATATTCAAATGATCATAAAGGTTACAGGTGCTTCAACCCAAACACAAAGGACTTGAGGATATCAAGGGATGTAGCATTTGATGAGCTACTCCCTTGGTATAAGAAGTATGATTGTATGCAGGACTATGAAGAAGAAAAGCATGGACATGATGAAGAACAAATCGACCTAGAGCTAAGCGGCCCAAGGTGTTCCATCAATGAAGATAGTTCAAGCATGAACTCACCATGGAGGGGGAGATCTTCATCAAGCTATGAAGCACAATCAATCAACAAAGGCAAAGCAACATTGGTGGAGTTGGATGAAGAAGGTAATGAAGTTGAAGATGATGAAGGACACATGATGGAGAAAGAAGCCACGTCAAAGAAAGAGATCAAGTTCCCAAGGCAAAGGAGGTTTATTCCTCCAAAAGGTGAAGAAAGGAAGTCTTCTAGAGTTAAGTATCCAACTCAAAGGTTTACTTATGATTCATACATGGCAACACATTATGCATATATGAACAAAGTAGTAGAAGATCATGAGCCCGATTGCTATGAAGATGCAAGCAGGTACACCGAATGGAAAGAGGCAATGCAAGAAGAGATCGACGCACTTGAGGAAAATCAAACATGGACTCTAGTGCCCAGGAAGGAGAACATGAAGGTAATAGGTAATAAGTGGGTGTATAAAGTAAAGAGGAATTCAGATGGATCTATTTCTAGGTTCAAAGCAAGATTGGTGGCCAAGGGTTTTGCACAAACCTATGGAGTGGACTTTGAAGAGACATTCAGCCCTGTGGCAAAGATGAGCACCATTAGGACACTCATTGCAATGGCTGCTAGCAAAGGATGGAAGCTCTTCCAATTGGATATCAAGAATGCCTTTCTCAATGGAGACTTGGAAGAAGAGGTATACATGGAGCAACCACTAGGTTTTGTTCATAAAGAGTTTCCACATCATGTTTGTAGGTTGAAGAAGGCACTTTATGGCCTAAAGCAAGCTCCAAGGGCTTGGAACCAAAGATTGGTGGACTATTTGATCAAATGTGGTTACAATCAATGCAAGGCGGATCCATCTCTCTTCATCAAACAAAGAGGAGAACTTGTGGTCTACATGTGTGTGTATGTAGATGATCTTATCATTACAGGTAATGATACAAAGGGCATTGAGGAGATCAAGGCAAAGCTTGGAAAGGAGTTTAGGATCTCTGATCTTGGAGATCTTAGGTATTTTCTTGGCATTGAAGTTGTATACAAAGAAGAAGGTATTATGCTCATACAAAGGAAGTATATTCTAGACCTACTTGAGAGGTTTGGGATGCTACATTGCAAGCCTATTTCAAATCCCATGGAAGTTAATGTAAAGCTAAGCTCCATTGATGGAGAGCCATTAGAGGATGTAACTTTGTATCGATCTATTGTAGGCTCTTTCAATTATGCCACAATAACCAGGCCCGACATAGCATATGGAGTTGGAGTGTTATCACAATTTATGCATAGTCCAAGGACTACACACTTGCAAGCTGCAAGAAGAATGTTGCGATATCTCAAAGCCACTATAAATGAAGGATTGTTCTACTCATTTGATGATGATATGCAGGTCAAAGCTTATTCCGATGCCGATTGGGCCGGTTCGAAGGAAGATAGAAGGAGTACAAGTGGTTACCTAGTCATGCTAGGTAGCAAGATCATCTCATGGATTTCAAAGAAGCAACCCACGGTGGCATTATCTTCCACCGAGGCTGAGTATAGAGCTTTGGCTCAAGTCACATGTGAGCTAATGTGGATTAAGAAGTTATTTATGGAGCTTAATTTGCAGGTTGACACATATCCAATTTTTTGTGACAACATGAGTAGCATTCATCTAGCATCAAATCCTGTCTATCATGCTAGAACCAAGCATATTGAAGTGCACTATCACTTCATAAGGGAAAAGGTGATATCCAAGGAAGTTTCAGTACATCATATTGGTACCAAGGACCAAGTTGCGGACATGTTTACAAAGGCTTTGGATGGGATGAAGATTTCAAAATTCAAGCAATGCATCAACATGAAGGAGCTTGGATGAGGATGAAGAATTGAAGCTTGAGGGGGAGTGTTAAAAGTCAAGCTTCAAGCTAAAAATTCATGGGGAATCTTTTATGGAAATGTGGAGCAATCAAAGGAAGCCAAAAGCCACGAGATTCCATCAAGAAAAGTCACTCAACCACTCCCCAAGTCATCTCAACTAATTCCTCCAAGTTAGGAGGCTGATTTGGAAAGGTAGTTCCTAGATTTTAGGGGCACTCTTCTCACTATAAAAGGAGCATGTATCCCGACTTCTTTTGGGCCATCTTCTTGGAGTTTTAGCTCATGTAAAGTGAGCACTAAGTGCTGGAGTTGTGATAAGCAAGCCCCTTGCGTAAGCAACCCCCTTGCTTGCTTGTTTGTTTTCTTTTAGTAGGCATATCTATGTGTGTGCGCAGGCAGTGTTGCAACTCTCTACCCCTCAGTTGTTAGCATTGCTTCTCCCTCATATGGTATCCATTTGATGTAATTCTTGTCTCATTGAATAGCTATAAGAGTCTATTTTATGCTTACCAATTCTCTAGAGCATTCCTCT
>MU264359.1:0-28160 GCA_020310875.1 Ceratopteris richardii
TTAGGAGTTCAAAACTGCTTTAGTCTCTGGTGTCAAAATTTGGATCTGAGTTTGTTTCAGCCTTCGAATGTGCTATTGTAGTGCCTGTGCAGACAATTTCATCCTTTTGTGCCAAACATATATATAGGTTTTGGTTTGCTAGTACAAGTACCTCAAAGTCTACTACAGGTTTGGTAGAGCTCGACAAGGTAGTAAATTGGATAAAATTCTATAAGCACCTTGATTAGCATATCTCCCTTAATAGGAGATGGTGTTAGAACTGGTCTAGCATCAAATGGAAACTTGTGTGCGGGGACCTATGGCATCCTTTCATTGAGAACAAAAAATCCGTTCTTATGTGGAAAATCCTCCATCGTGGAATATGGACCAATGCCAAAGCCAATAGAAATTTTGGGGCCCCCCACTGGTGTAAATGTTGCATTCGGGGTAGAGAGGACCTTGGCCATCTCTTCTTCTCATCCCCTAAAAGCTACTCAATCTAATAATCTCTCACCACAATCTTGAGCTTACAAAGGCAAATCAACTGGAAATGTGTTACTTGGAGAAACAATTGGATGCTCTTCTGCATTGTGGAATGCTATCAGAGGGGAAGCGCTCTAGAAGATATGGAAAGAAATATGTGCGATCAACTTTGATGCCCATCAAAAGAGTGTTTGATTGAAAAATCCCTCAGCTTTTTAGGTAGAAGAATATGTAATTGTAAAAAACCTCTACCTTTCAAATAGCATAAAATGTTTGTCTTGGAAACCAACAAGATTAAAAGCTAGTGGGTCACTCATGAGGGTGACAAAAAAATTATTAAACTTCTCAAATAACTCTGTTTGAAATGTTTGTCCCATCGAATCTTAGGTTTCCTATTCGTTTTGGAACGTCATAGCTATCATGCCTTCCTGCCATCCTACCCTTGCTTTATGGGATACAAGGGATCCCAAGGGCACTAAGCCCATTCACTATATTATTATTCTTTTATTTATTCAAGCATGGGATGTTGAAGATAAATGTACAAGCTCATTTTCACATGAGATATGCTTGGATAAATTTACCAAATATAAAGATAAAGGAAAAGAAGAGAAAAGATAAGAAAAAGAAAAAAAAGTATAGTCAAAATTCATGATGAGTAAAAGATACAATATCTGCCTTGTAGATCAAATGAAAGTGGTGAGTTACGAAGGAGGCACAAAACTTCTTCACATGCTCATTAGTTATAAAATTGGAGTGAGAGCACGTTCTAAACAAGGAGAGAAAGAGGCAAGAGCTCCCAATAGTCGGATCTGGTCATTTTGTCATTTTGTCTTCCCATAGACTCCTTCCAGCCACATGTCATTTTGCACACAACTCTATTGTGAAGCTCATATCTTAGTATATATGTAACCATTTCTTGCATTTAAAAACTCATTGAAAATATTATCTTGTGCTCTTTCTCTAGCTCAAATATCAACTTCAAAGCTTATATATTCTGTGAGATATCAGTCAAAGAGTGAAGTCTAGTTTTTTAACATACCTATGTAGACAGGTAGTCTATTTTGGTTAGTTAAGTTTCCTAACCAAAACGTATCCAAATTTCTTGGTTTTTAGCATGTTGGAAAGATCTTTATAGGTTATTATCAAAGGATTTATATTCTATGAGATATCTATCAGAGATTGAAGTCTAGTTTTTCAGTATACTTATTGTGCAAGTGGTCTATTTGGTCAATTGACTTTCCCAACCAAAACTCATCCAAATTACTTGATTTTTAGCTTGTTGGAAAGCTATTTGTGTGTAATTTCTTTATATCAAATATCTTCTCAAATGATACATAGTCAAGGAGGTATCAGTCCAAGAGTGAAGTTCAATTCTTCAACATAATTATGTGGACACACACAGGTCCATTTGAGTTTTGTATTGAGAGCAGCAAGCTATCCAAGGTGCAGTCGTTTGTCCAATTGCTGGACATACAAGGGTTCACTACACATTTTTGTTGTGCATAGGAGAACTCACTCTTCACAATTGGTATCAGAGCAAACTTGGTGCTGAAGCTTCATCAACAGAGTTGGAGTTACAGGAAAGCAAAAGAGGAGCTACAAAACAAGGGGGAGCTTCACAAACACAAGAGCAAAGGACAATATAACTATTCGAGGTAACTCTCAAAGTTTTTGATAGTCTTCAATGGCTGACTTGGGTCAACAAGTAGAGAAATTGGATAAGGATAACTATCTCGTGTGGAAGTTTAGAATGACCAACTACCTAATGGGCAAAGGCTTGTGGGGTATTGTGAATGGTGATGATGCTCACCCTCAAATCAATCAAGCTACAGCCACCAAAGTCCAAAGGAGGCAAGAAAAAGAGTGGGAAGAGAGGAATAGGAGATTCATGTTCCTCATTTCACAAGTCATTACTAATGCCATGGTAGGGCATATTCAACATCTAGAGAAAGCTAAGGATGCTTGGAAGCTCTCGAAAGGATGTATTCAACAAATACCAAAGCTAGGAAACTTCAACTCAAGAATGAGTTGAACACAATCAAGAAACGTTCGAGTCAATCCATAGCTGAATATACTTTGAAGATTAAGGAGCTAAGTGATGCTTTAGCTTCTATTGGCGCAACGGTTGAAGACGAAGATCTTGTGTGTTATACTCTCAATGGATTGAGAGAATATGAAAGATGGAAGCCTTTTATAACTTCCATTAACTTTAAAGATGCATATCCAAGTTTTGAACAACTAATCCCTCATCTTGTCACAGAAGAACTTAGCTTTGGTGGCCCAAAGGAAAGGACAGGAACAACCAAATTTTATATGTACGTCAAGGTAAAGGAAGGAACTCAAGAGGAGGCTCAAAAGGAAAAGGAAGAGGTCACAGAAACTCCAACTACAATCAAAACAATTTGGAAGACAACAAGGATGCATCAAATGCCAACACACAAGGAAGATGTCGAGGTAGAAGCAGAGGAAGAGGTCGAGGCTCCTACAATTCTCATAAAGGTATAAAATGCTATGATTTTGGTAAAGTAGGACACTATGCTAGTGATTGTTGGCTGAAGAATGGAAGACCAAATGGAGGCAATCAAAGAAGCCAAAGCAACTATGCAAGCACCTCAAGTGAACGAAGCAAGGACACACTACTTGCAATGAGACATGAGTATAGAAGCTCTTGTGAAGATGACAAAAAATGGTACATTGATTCAGGTTGTAGTAACCATATGTCATGTCAAGGAAGTTTGTTCACTAATCTACAGGTACCAAGTGGAAAAGGATGTTTTGAAACAGGTGATGATACTCAAGACATGATTGAACATATTGGAGAAATAAGGCTTGGAGATACAAGTAGAGCAAATGTACTATCTAATGTTCTTCATGTTCCTACAATTTCAAAGAACTTGATTTCAGTAGGACAAATGGTAGAGAAGGTTTATCATGTCATATTCAATAAGAATGGGTGCTTCATAAAGAATCCAAAGGAAGGCTTCAAGGTCATTGCTCGAGGTAGAAGAGAAGGAAGGATGTTCACTTTGGACGTCCAACATCCACATGGAAACGTCATGTACATTCAATGTGGGAACAAGAAGATTTCAGAAGCGGACTTAAGGCACAAAAGAATAGGACACCATCAACATTCCAAAGCTGAAGGAAATGAGCAAACGGTAAGAGGTCTTCCAAAATTTTATAGCATTGGACTACATGAGTTATGTGAAGCTTGTCAACTAGGAAATGCAAACGACGAAGCCATTCAAGAGGAGCAATTATGTGGCCCAAATGTCTTGGACTTGATATATACAGTTGTATGGGGACCAACCCAAGAGGCATCAATGGTTGGTAATAGATGTTTTGTCACTTCATTGATGATCACTCAAGAAAGGTATGGCTATTTTTGTATGAAGAAAAAACCAGAGGTGTTTTCTATATTCAAAAGATTCAAAGTTGAAGTTGAAAAAGAAATAGAAGTCTATCAAAAACCTTAAGTTCCGACGGTTACGAGGAGAATACTTTGAATAAATGCTTAAGCAAATCAATGCGGCTTAGAAAGCATAAGAGGAAGAGAATATAATTCGAGAGGATGCTCAGGTTGAAGCGCTAGAGCACATTAAACATATGAAGCTACGATGACAAGGTATAGGACACATATAGATATGCTGTAGGTAAATGTGCTCATCTTGTGAGTGTCATCCCTCGAGTAGATCACACTACATACCACGTCGTGATGTGTCAGGCCAAAAGGACTGCTTATTCTAGAATAGTTGCCAAAACAACCTTTCATCGCAGTTGAGCTAGGCCAAGCACTACACTCCAGAAAATTAAAGCCGTAATCAATCCAAGTGCAACCACTAGTGCAATTAGGTAATTCCTACTATCAAGGACATGAATAGCAAACAGAATCAAATTGAGGCTTACCTCATAGGATTAAGAGGATTGGAAACACCTTGCATAGGCAAGGTGGAAATTCCAATCCTCATACAAGATGTCTCCTTGATAGTAAAGCTCTTAGTCTTCCATGATGAAGATCTTATAAAACCATTGAGTCTAGGCCAAGATTGGATATATGATCACTCAATGGACTTGAACCGTAGAAATGGCTTCTCCAATTTTGGGTGGATAAACAACACCTTACACTAGAGCTAGAAAACCATATGACTAGTGAGCATGAGATGAGAGTGGGGACTTCAAGGTCCTCACATGGAAGATAATGGCAATGCACGGTCATCTCTTGCTTCTTCTAGTTCTTTGATTGGAGGAAATGGCATCGTAAGATCAATATTATTCCAACAAAGAACTAGTATTGGAACCAAAAAAATAACATTAAGCGAGTTGGGAACTAGCATAGGAACAAGAAGTTCAACATTTTTCTAGTTCAATGCTAGTAATGACATTGCCCAAATTAACATACCAACAATAGGCAAACAGTAATGGCACTAAAAGATTAACATATGTACTACTAGAGACCATCGAGTTCTTCTAGTCTCACTTCCACACTTCAAGCATGCAACCCCTAAGTCTGTTGTACAAAATGCCTTGCTTCATGATGGGAAGGCCATGCAAGTGTTGGATCTCCCTTCTTTTCCAAAGTAGTGTCCCCCAAACCTTTCCCCTGTAGCAACGGAAGATTCAACTGAAGTAGAAACAATAATTACAAAGATCAACTCATACCATGCAACTGAAATAGTGTGCGATATCCATCCACTCCAAGCATGAAGCACATATTGGTTACGAAAGGGAGAGCAATCAACACCTCAACTACAACCTCATTCATAGTCAAAGAATCAAAGGATGAACCAAAACATCAACCATCGAAGAAGGCATGAGATTGATAGCCAAAGAATTGACCAAATTTGGGTAATTAGGTGGTCTACGATGGCTAATCCCAACACATTGAGCTTGTGGGTGCCTAAGACTTTCTTTATCCACTCAAATTCCCTTCTATGTACTCTCATCTCATAGGAAAACTTAGTATCCCCACTGAATCTCACCTAAGGAAGTTGCTTTTGTATCTAAGTAATTTTGTAAAATAGCTTCTCAAACATCTTGGAAATGGGTGCCTAAACAACCCTAGGTCCAACCATGCCAACAAGCTACTAATCAAGTGTATTGTTTGAGAAACACATTTTGTAAATTCATAACTACACCTCTCATAACCAAACAACCTTATAATAATCATTCTCAAATGTCCTAACAAAAATTATAAAACCACTATGCATCTGAGATCATGCACTACTCAGAGTATGCATGTGGGAAGTCTAGAAACAAGCATTAGACATGAATACATCATCATATATCACTCTACATCACTAGGCCTATATGGGATGTGTATCAGTATTGGAAAGGGATTGTGGTCTCGCCATATCGAGATCACATTTGTTTCCATACTAATGTTTCCTCCTTTTGTAGAAGATCCATGTAATAAATACAGAGGTTCACAATGCAAGGGAGAGATCCCTCCGTGATAGGTCCTAGTCAACACCTAGTGGACTATCGCAACCTACCAGAAGAAGAATAACCATTGCTTCTGCCACAATAACTCATTGGATTCCAGGGTCCCATACCAATATAAGATCCAGCCCAAGGAATAACTGATCACATCAATGTAAAATATCATTGGTTCCAAGGACTAGTAGGACCCCTCGCAGATGCAAACTATACCTTTGAAGAAAGTTGGAATTCCACAACCATTCAGGTAGATTCTAGTTTTTCTCGCAAGAATTTGAGACCTTATGAAAAACAGCAAAGCTGCAAATTTTATGGGACAAAGTTGGGTTCAAGGATTATTTCAAAGGACAATTACCAAAGCCATATTTTCACAGGTGCTACTATCTAATCCACACTCTTCAACGGGATCCAAAGAAGGATGTTCCTGGCACTTTTGTATTGCCACCGCTCATCTCAGACCCACCTTTTAAGAGATTCAAACTAACACATAAGCTTATCTAAGTAGCATTAAAGATTAATGAAAGCCATATTCTATCTAAAAAAGATTTCTTAGTTCTAAAACCATGAACAAAGGTGATGTATTAAACTGGTTTCACATTTCAACTATAACATCAGAATTGTCTATAGCCCTATGCATAGGTATGCAGCATTTTGCATTCCTGAGGCAAGATAGGTTCACTTAACCACACAAAATAATATGGCTCATCTTATATCTAGCTTATAATCTATTAATGACCATTGACCTATCACATTGGATCATGGATAAGTTGTACCTAGCTAATCATAGATGGATCAAGAATCAAGTGATCAATGGATGTTGCGCAATCATGAGAATAGTATATATGTGCCTCGCTTATGATATTCCCATTGAACACACTCTCACTAGCACTCAGTTACAAGATTACAAAAGCAATTGCTTGGCAACCTCACAGTCTACCAAATGCATGAGGAGATCCATTCTATGCTTACAAGTAGAAACTTTATTGTGACCAACAACCATCTTCTTAGCCATCAGCTCCAAGATCACACCTTGTTATTCTTCTTATCGGTATCTATCTCTCACCCATACGGACTCTCAAAGGCCACAGTAATGTTATAGCAAAGCAACCTACATGCACTCTTGCATCAACAACAACCACCATAGAACCAATAGCAACAAAAACATGTGATGACAGGACCCTTGGACACTACTATCTAAGAAGCTTTGTTTTCCCCGTCTTCGACATGGGCACATATGATTTCACAGTAACTTTTGTTTTGGAGATTCCGGATCCAACCAATACAAAGTTCCAATTTTCAGATACATATTTTGATTCACAAGAATATGAATGCCCCAAATACCAAAGATCCCAAAAGATAGAGAAGAAGGCCACACCCACACATACCATGATGATGATGAACGCAAGCTGACAGAGGATGATGAGGAAGATCACACAGATCAACAAGACTAAGGAGAACATCAACACATGGAAGAACAAGGAGAAGATCAACATACTTAAGATGAGCCAATTTAGGATAGATCAGCTTATATTGTAACTTTATAAAGGCTTTACACCACAATGCAAGCAGTTCATGCTCATTGTCAACTTATGGAGGAGTAGATCCACGACTTATTACAACATCCTTACAGAGGTAGTAGGTGTAGTAGAGGCCCTCAACTACTTGTCACAAAGACCTCTCCCAGATTTCCATTCTCATCACATACGTGTTTTCCTTAAGAAAGACAAAACATTCAAGTTCTAGTTCCCCCAACCTCTCTCATAGATCCACCCTTCAAGGCCACACACCCCCACCCATTCCACCAATTAATACAACATCCCTGATCAAGCCTCTTATTCCCCCTACTGGAAGAGCTGCAAAATCTATGAGACTAAGATGCTACCCTACAGGCTCAATTACCATAACAAGCTATTCTTCAAGGATAAGCTTCCCCACCTAGGTTCCTGAGCCATATGAAATTGTGAACATTCCTATAGAACCCTCATGCAAGGAAGAATGTTAGCCAAAAACTGCAATCGGAGGATGTGTGCATGAAGAGGGTCATGATACATTCGAATTTCCAAGGACAACTTGGATGAATCCAATAGAAGAATTGGGGAAGACACACTTTGCATGCATCAAAGCATAGTTATAGGTAATGGCAATGATTAAAGAGACAATATTAAAGTCTCCTTATTTCAGGAATGCATGCCACGATGTTATATCTCCACTAACAAAATTCAGCACAAACCATACTTTATAAATCTGTTCGAGTATAGCGAAGAGATTCAAAGAATTATGAGTAAGTTACCAATGCATACTACTCAGTTCCAACCAGAGGACCTACCTTTGACCATGACCAAAAGCTCAATTTTTCAACCAAACTAGCATAGAGACCTACTGCAAGAGTACCCTAAAATGATGTACACATGGAGCAAGGCTCCAATGCATATCTTATTCAATACTTGTTACGATCCAATACCAAGATGCAGATCCTAGCCAACTTTTGCAATTAAGGTACAGAATGACCAAAAGTGCCTAGCCTTGGTTAATTATCCATACTTAGCACCACCACGAGAGCCCCCCATATTCACATACATGATAGCAACTATCAAGCACTGGCTACCCTACTTGCATCGTGTGAGAGATATAGCCACCAAGATGCTGCTCAAATCTTTGATTTGATGCAAATGACACATAAGGTATTCTGAAAAATCAAGGCACCACATGTATGAATGCCAAGATTTGAGCAAGGTAATTTGGACTTTGTCTACAATATGAGTACGATACTATCCCTAAAGACTTGTTATACATGGCAATCGGATCAAGTACCTCCCCGCATTCTATAAACAGAGCTTCAAGGAAATGTTGTCACGAGGTTTTGGGAATACCATTCAAAATTATTCATCACCAAGCTAACACATTTAATTCAACTATGTGCCTATGAACATCTTATGTATTCAACACACTATCAATATCAGCCACAAGACACACTACACGCCATTGACTAGAATAAGTTAGAAGAAGATTTGCAAAAGGCATCCATGTCAATGATCACACCCTCGCTCACGATCTCCTTTAGAACTACATCAATCGATCCCTGCAACAAGATTCTATTGGGGATGACAGACACGACAAGGAGGGGGTGTTGGCAATAGAAGTCGGCATCCAAGAAGAGGCAACATGTGAAGAGAGAGGAGCAAGACTAAAGGGGGCTCCTCAACAAATTTTTTACATTAGTACTAATTTGCAAATATCAAAATCACCATGAATAACAGCAATGATTCTAATCACTACACATTGTAACATAAAAACCCCAATTTTGCAATGTAATGCTCCATTTTGTGCAGGCTGAGGAGTTCTTAAGCTTTACAATCTAAGGTAGAATTTACTTATCCAATTTCATATTTTTTGGAGATCGTCTGATACCTCAAAAGTAGTTTAGGACATAATTTTTTACTAGGTTGGCCATTAGATGTGAAATCAGTCAAATCAACTCAAAAACTATAAAAAAACTAGGGAGCCCATTTTTGAGGTTAGATAGTAGTTGATTTGAGTAAACTTGTATGTGAAGTGAGAATTGTAAGAGCTTTTGATTAATAGAAATATTTCTCCTTCCATTATCTCTCTTATTGTCTCTTCCATGTGTGTGTATGTGTATGTGCATTAGTTTGCTTCTCACCATCACCTTCGTGCACATCACTCATTCAAGATCATCATGTCATCCTTAGATCTTTGTGGATTGACAATTGAAGAGGTGAAGCTCCACGACACGACACTCATCCTTGTCTAGAGGAACACCATATTAAAAGCCCATGTCCTATATTCAAACTATGGAACGATGGTACGTTAGACATGTGGCTTGCAAAAAGGAAGAAAGCGTCTTTAAATGTGCCACTTAATAAAAGCATCAAGGACACACAAGGCAATATAGCTACAATGAAGATAATAATTTGGAAGTTGATCAATGGATTATTGCGGACAGTATCATTTTTGCACACTTGTAATATATCACATAATGATCTCCATCCACGCAACATATTGTTGCATTTTGAAGATGATTGCATCTACATCATATTATGTGACTTTGGAAGAGCAACATGTTCGATTAAAAATAGTTTTCCAAAGTTACTAGACCTGGAGATATCAAGGAGGAATGAGTGCAGTCAAAAAAATTGGTGGATTGCACTAGAATGCATATTGACTTCCCCTCCACCATTTAATAAAATCCAAGAGACATATAAAATTGCAATACTTATTTTGAAACTTTTGAAATATGTGGATTTATACAATTAGCCTAGTTCAAGTTTGCACTAGAACTATCTATCAATAAGGATGTATCAAAAAGAGTAGACACACATGAGTTGCTTAGAGTATTCTCAAACCTTGCTTTAACAATTCCCTCCTCAATGCATACAAAGTTGATGCCAAGATAGTAGCTCAAAAGACCAAGATAAGTGACATCAAAAGTATGCTTTAAAACAACCATAAGGATTTCAAGTTTTGCATCACATGACCCAATCAAAAGTACGTCATCAACATAAAGAACAAGCATAGTAAGATCAGCCCCATCTTTGCATACATAGAGTGTGCTTTCAATGGGACTACATGTGAAGCCAAGAGCAATCAAGTGCTTATGATCATTGCATGCACATGGAGATTGCTTGAGTCCATACATGGCTTTATGCAAGAGAAGAAACATATGCTCTTGCTCTTTCATGGTATATCCATATAAACCTCTTCTTGCAAATCACCATTCAAGAAAGTTGTTTTTATGTCCAACTAATGTACTTTCAAACCTCGTTGGGTAGCCAATGCAACCATGGCATGAATGGTAGTCATGCATGAAGTAGGTGAAAAAGAATACTCAATGCCATATCCTTGTGCATATCCTTTGGCAATAAATCTAGCTTTGTATGGATTAATCTTACCATCTGACTTTCTCTTCATCTTATAACCCATTTTGTACCAATGCCATTTTTCTCCTTTTGGAAATTCACATAACTCTCAAGTACCATTCCTATGTATGGAATCCATTTTTGATTGCATAGCACTCGTCCACTGTGTATCATCACATGCATCTTCAAAAGTAAGTCTCTTCATTACATGTTGTTGCAATAAGGGAATAATCCACAAAATTACTTGGTGCATGGAGAGAGCTTGATCTTGTTCTCCCAAGTAAAGGTGCACTCATTACTTGTCCTTCAAATTTTATTTCGTCCACTTTGTCATAGTTTTGTGCATTCTTGATAGACATGCATTCATTATGTAATACATCATCAACATGTATATCATTCATAGGCTGAATTTCATGCTCATTTTCAGCCATATTTTGACACAAATGTTCAAAGATATGTGGTTGGGAATTTTCAACAGTTCCAACCGTGTGTGGCTAGAACATTTCAGCCATGTTTGGCTAAGAATTCTCTTCGCTTTCATCTCTATTTTTTTAGAATCTTTTAGCCCTTTGAGCCTCACTTGGATGGTCTACATGATAGTCAACTGCAGCACTTTGAAACAAAGTCATGAGTGTATCAAACACATCTTTTGAGCTAGTTTTTTGCTATTTTTTGCATTCAAGTAGAGGAAAAACTGAATTTTCAACGAATAGCACATCTTGATTGACAATAATCATGTCCATCTATGGATGGTACAAATGATATCCATTAATTCCAACATTATAACCAACAAATA
Organism: Ceratopteris richardii; assembly: GCA_020310875.1. Lineage (NCBI taxonomy): Eukaryota > Viridiplantae > Streptophyta > Polypodiopsida > Polypodiales > Pteridaceae > Ceratopteris > Ceratopteris richardii. Next base: position 11,572 of record MU264359.1, read on the forward strand.
AACATTTCTTTGCCTTTTCATCAAATTTGTGAAGTTATTGTGATGGCACAGAGCATATGTCAAACAATCAAACATGTGCATATGACTAACCATATGCTAGTGCAATTTATTCAACACATAGTTTTCACACATGACCGCTTCCATCCAAAATTTGTCAGGAAAGTCCTTTTCTTTAACCATACATTGTGCCATTTCAAGGAGAGTTTTATTTTTACACTTTCAACAACATTTTGTTGAGGTGTATATGGGACTCTACATTGGTGTGAAATCGTTCTTTTGTAAAGAAAAGCATTAAACTCGTGTGACATGTATTCATCGCCATGATTTGTGCATAGAGTCAAAAGTGTGTTTCCAAAAAAAAAAATCAGACACAGCTAAAAATGCTTGGAAGCAAGAAAATGACTCATTTTGTGCTTTCATAAGGTACACTCATGTATGGCAAGTAGCATCATCTTCAATGAATGTGAAAAAAGTAAATGTTTCCCAAAAGATGGAGTCTTGATTGGATCACATACATCATTATAAACAAGCTACAATTTTCTTGTAGTGTGTGTATGACCATCTTTTGGAAAAGAAGCACAATGCATTTTTCTAGAAACTTCACATGCATGTTTTTCAAGGGACTCGTGGTGGCAAACCAATAACCATGTCCTTCCTTTGAAAGTAAAGCAAACTATTGAGGTTCAAGTGACCGAAACCAACATGCGAAAGCTCCATTCTAGCCATGGAGGAATTATGGGCAACCTAGGCATTAAAGGCATCCCTCTTGTATGTATACAAGTGATACAAACCATTGCATAATGTACCAAACATAACGATAATATCACCATTGCTGAAATCTTGAACCATACATTTATCATCAAAAAAGTTTACATGAAGTCAAGCCTTGGCAATCGAAGGACTGAAATTAAGTTCTTCTTGATATCGAGGTACATACAATGCCTTTTTGCAAGAGAACTATGCCTCCTTTTCCAATCGTAAGCTCAATTTCCCCTACTCTAATGATAGGATTAGAGGCATTTTTTGCACACACCACATGTCCTTGTTTGGTTTTATCTTTAAAAGATGCAAAAGACCTATTTCATGAGGTTATTTGCTTTGAGACACCACTATCAAAGAACCAATCTGAATCAACCTCACTTACAACCATGCGTTTAGAATACAATGATGCATCATAATGACATCTAACAGCGCATTCCCAAACATCTTGAGCCATGTTGGCTTCATCATTCTTTGCATTTGAAGAATTTTCACCAATAGACATGCCGGATTCCTTCTTCTTTTCATTGCATTTATCAAGCTTTCCACACTCATCAATAGTATGACCAGCCTTTTGGGAATATTTGCATCTCTTCTTCTTCTACAAATCAACATCATTAAATGAATGAGTCAAAGAGGAAGGTTAAGACTTTGGCTTTGATCAACCCAAAGTTAAACATAATTGTTTTTCCCTTTTTGTGAGATAGAAAATGCTTGTGCTCCCTCAATCAAACCATCATATTCAATCTAGATTCCTCTTCTTGCAAAAGAAAAGACACAACCTCATCAAATGCATACATATTTGGAGTCCCTTTTTCAACCAAGTAGAGTGTAGTGGAAAAGCTTTGAATAGATTCACATAATCCTTTCAACAATGTAGAGATGCATCTAGAATAATCTCATCTATGTTTGCCAATTGCTCTTTCAAGTCCCTGGTGCATGTCACATATACATCCACAGACTCATTTTTAGCCATACATGCATCCTCAAGTTTCTTCATCAAGTATGCAACATATCCTTCATTATGCATGGCATACAAAGAACCAAGTTTCCCATGCATGTCTTGATGTAGAACATGACTGAATATGTGGAACTATATGATGCTTCACAAAAAGCACAATCAATGCATGATCTTGAGAATCTTTGCCATCCCATCTAAGTTGCTCCCATGTAGGTTGAGAAGGAGTAACCACTGTACTTGAAGAAGAAGCTCCATCTATGATAGTAGACTGTGAAGTAGAAGAACATGTGGGGTCTCTGATCTACATATGCCACTATGTTCCATAGTTGTTTTGCAACAACAACATGTTTTCATCATGTAAGACCACATTCAATAGTTGGTCCCATCAAGATTATCTTTAGCTTGAAGGATGCAAAACAATATATTTTTGCCTGCCATTTCACTGAAGAACAAGAATTTAACAAGATCTTTATATCAATCAAAGTTGAAATGAATGTTGAAATTTTAGCTCATATTCCATCACTCTAATGGCAATTATGAGTGCATGAATGTCTTTGAAATTTTGGTGAAATTCTAATTCAACTGGTGGAAATTTTTTTTGCCTCTTGAAATTGAATATTCTATGCTCCGAAGACAATTTTCACTATTAAAAGTGTGAGTATCTCATGATGCAAAAAATCAAAACTTGAGAAAGAGTTGAACCTACTCAGATACCATTGTTGGGCGTGTGTAGAAGTGTGAGAGATACACAAGAAGCACACACAAGGAGCAAAAACATAGCAAGAAACACAAATAAGATGGACAGGTAGAGTAGCTCACTCTATTGATGATGAACAAAACTTAAATAAGAGCTGAAAACATCCTTAAGTACAAAGTACCACCACATATGAGTGTATCATGTATGTGGTAACCTATAGAAAAGCTTCTCGCCAACACTAGAGTAAAAAGTGGCCATGTATAGGGAAAATCTTCACATCAAATCTACTCAAGGAACACATAAGTGTAACATTTATCATCTTGGTAATGCTTTATGATTTTCGTAGCTAATTGAGTGGGTGTTCAAGCAATGTATCTCAAGAGGAAATGACCTATTTTGATTTTTCTATTTAATAAAAGGAAGCTCGGCCATAGCATACTCTCCTAGACTTGTATTAAATAAAGGAAAAAAAAGTACAAGTGAAGGGGACTAGTGCCCACGGGAGCCCCTAAGTCCCACAGAGCAAGGGAAGATCTTGCATAGATTAGATGGCATTACAAAGAAGGTTAATCATCCTCTCGTCACTCTCATGAGGGGCCCACTTGGGTTTAAGCTTGTTGTTGATCAAAAGGAGCACTTGATGATGCCTGGGGGGGGAGGGATTTCTTGCAGTTAGTGATTGTTTTACCGAGGAGAAATAGTGTTTTCTCAATTGAACACTCTTTGGGAGAGTCGCCATAGTTATAAGCATATCTTTCCCACCATATGTTCCAGAGGACCTCCCCTCTGATGGCATTCCAGAGAGTCACAGAGCATCAGGTCACTTCTCCCAGCAAAGCTTGTTTCCAACTCATATGTTTCTTAAGTCTAATTTTCTTTTCAACAATCTACCAGAGCCTGTTGGAGTTGGGACAACTAAAGAAGATATGAGGAACATCTTCGATGGACTGGTAGCAGCGCTTGCACCAGGGAGGCGCCCCACAAATTTTGTGAGCCTTAAGGTTAGTCCAGATACCATGATGAAGGATTTGCCATAAGAAAAAGGACTTTTTGATTTCTATGAGAGGGTGCCAGATAGCCATGAACTTCATGTCCCATCGCAGTCGTGTCCATGACAAGCACCACTCGTTATTGAAGTTAACATGATAATCAGTGGTTTCTTTGATGTTCGAGATTTTTGTTAGGAAATTACCATTGTGCCATCTGAGACCAAGCGGGCTCGGCATGTCGTGCCCCATGAGAAGGCAAACTCTAGAGAGGTCCCAAGCAAGACATCTGCTTTCCAAAGTATTCCATTCTTCATAGGTAATGTTGACGCTAGGGTCAATGTCCTCAAAGTTGATCCACTGGTTGGTTTCTTGTTTCCAGAGATGTTTCCATTTTTTGAAGCCTTTGTTCCAAAGCCTCTTGGCGTTTTGAATGTTCCAAGATTCCACGATCTGGATGCCATGGATCGAAAACCAAATAGAGTCGTTTTGTCTGATACCGATTGTCCACTTCCAATCTTCACTTATTCTTGTGTAGCTTTTGACTTAATTCCAACTCTTCCAAAGGGAGCACACGAGATGTGAGCCTTTTGGGAAGACCAAGATTGGGGAAAACAAAAGGGTCAGAATGTCAAGATTCTTCCACTTCGAGAATCCCACGAAAGTCAGCACGTCCTTGTTTCTGAAGATCAGCTTGGCCCACGAGGCCTCCACATTGCACCATGCCTTAATCATCCATTTTGCTGCTAGTTTGTTAGCTATGCACCCAATGTCTAGAATGCCAAGGCCCCCACTATCTATTTGGCTGGAGCAGATGGACCACTTGATTTTGGGCACTCCCCTCCTATTGTGATTGCTCGTTCAAAGGAAGTTTCTGCAAATACTTTCCAGTTTGGATAGCTCTTGCTCTCTCGGTCTCCAATGAGAGAGGAAGTAATGGTAGATGAGGTGAGGAACATGTTGATAATCATAGCGTGACCAGCGAGATCGATTTGCATACCTCTCCAATAGTTTAGCTTGCTTTCAAGTCTGGCCAGGACCGAGTTCCACCACTGCCCCATCAAGATACCAAATCCCAAGGGAATCCCAAGAAGCCAAAAAAATTGGTTGAATCTATTTTAATATTGATTGTTCAATCTCATTGGAGTAGAAAATGCACACAAACAACATGAGGAAGAACAACAAGATACACATCATGGCACATGCATTAACTAAGCATGGCATGTACAAACATAAGTAGCCCAACAGGATTATGGGTGAGTATAAAATGGGAGGGAAAAAACCTCCTAAAGACTTAAAACAATGTGTTGGCATACATCACTATCCAAATATACTAAAATTTTTCATTTATGATAACATCACATAATACCACAAGCTCTATCCCTTGAGAATACTAAAACATTTCCCTTAAATATATAGGTTATGTTTCTCTAGTTGCCTAGGTTGCACAATTCAATATTCAAGAAGTTTTTGTTCATGAATAATTACCAAATTACTCATTGAAGCCCTAATGTTCAAACATATCATTTGCTGAGGCATCAACATATTTGAAGAACCTCAAATCAATTGAGACATTTGAACTGAAAGAATTTAAGAAAAAAAAATTGAGTAAAATAGATTTAATATGAAACAATTTACTAAAGAAAAGGAATCAAAAAGATTTATATTTAAATTATATTTGAAAAAATATTTAGAGTTAAAAGTATTAAATCAAAACATATTTTATCAAAAATGTATTCTACAAAAGATAAGCATGAACAAATACATTTTTTTTATCAGAAGCCTTTCAATCAAAATAATTCTTTCAATTGAGAGAATTTTTTGATTGAAGGCATTCTAGGAAATAATTAAAAATAATATTCTTTATTCAAAAAAGTGCAATTATACAAATTTTCTTATATAACTCAATAATAGTTCAATATTTGATTGGATAAATTGAACATAACTAGTTATAGCATAGTATAATATTTATGTCAAAGAACTAGAAAAGATATATATCATAACTTGAATACCAAGAATTTATCATGTTAAGGCCTTATGTAACCATCATAATCAAATTATCTAGCTCATTATTCCCGAATCAAAAAGATATTCAACTTTAATACAATAAGATTTATTGGTTCAACACCCTCCTAATTATTTCTCAACATATTTCTTCTCGTAAAACCATCTTCAAAAAACTCATCCTTTCCACTTATTTAATATATCTTATTTGAACCTTTCATCCAGCTCCGTGAATTGCTTTTGTTTTTCAACTTCCCGCCTTGGAATTTTTCCTTTTTTAGAATATCCATTTTGCTACCATTGCTTGAGTCCGATTCGGGCATATTTTTTGTGTGATCAAAAGATTTTTTAAACAAGGACATAATCAACAATGTTTGTCTTAAAGAGAGAGATTTTAGATTAGCCACAAGAAAATGATAAAAATACTAAAAATCATGAACTATACATAGAACTTGCCATCTTGCATTGTAGAAGATGTAAGATTTTGCATCTTAATGAAGTAATCCACCTAATGATACACCTTTAAATTTCAAGAAAAAGAAAATACAACTAACTCTTGGTATGATTGAGAACTGATTGATGATTTTGAGTTTTTTTCTTTTTCTACAATAATACACACCTTCGATTAAGAGAGAGAGAGAGAGAGATTAAGAAAATGTGAATTTTTTGTAAAATGAAGCATTATCAAACAAGGAAGTGAATTTATAAAAGCATAAGGTAGTTTAGATGATTGTGTTTATTCAAGGGTTTTTGGAATACACACCTCTATTAGAATGACAACTACCATTATTCATGAAGAATTCTGTCCAAATATTTTCATGATCACTTAAGGATATAGATGAAAATAAAAATCATTAAGGTAATATCATTTGATAAGCATACCTAAACAACCGGTCTAGAAAGACCATCATTGTGTCCATGGGACAAGGGCTTTATTAACCAAGGTCCCTAGCTCGGCAATGTCCTAGGGTTTTCTCTTAGGTGTTAGATCTCACTAGAAAGCTCTAGAGGACTTCTACTTTTAGAACAAAGGGATAAAAGGATGGGTGGAGAGATATACACAGAGTCCTTTTAGTTTTTTCTTTGAGAGAATTCAAGGGTAAAGTCCTACACCTTGGTATGTTGACGCTATAAAATATGTGGTAAATTTCTTTAAAAAAAATATTACATCTTGAGAGGACCTTACTAATTTTAAAAAAGCTTATAATTTTTTGAAAATTAAATTGTATAAGTCCAAGGAGGATGTTATTCTTTGAATTTTGTTTTTCACCCTCAGCTAAGAAACAAGCTAGCATGTATGCCCAAGGAAAATGTAGGAATCTTTTAGGGTGCGTTAAGACATGTGTCTAAATATTCTAGAAAGTGACCTTTTGAATCCCTCATTTGTATAATAAATCTATAGATTTTTTAAAGGCTTATGATAAACTTTAGATAGTGAAATATAAAACATTATCCTTATTCCCTATAGCATACGTGAATATATGGACAATTATGTGCAATGTATTGATCTTGCATCATGTGGAAATCTCGTGATCATAAGAAGATTGATTTATTTTCTAGAGTATCATAAATCCTAATAAAGTGGTCATAATAAATCAAAATCATTGAAAGCAGTTTGTGTTTGCTTGAAATAATTTTATGGAGGTATAATGATCTCTTCCAAGTTAATATTGCAAAAATACAAAACCAAAAAATATTTTCTCTAAATGAGATCATTGTGATAGTCTACAAAGATCATCTATAAAGAATAGAATGCACATTTCTTGATAACATCCTCTAGAAAAATATAATTTTGTTTTTAAATGACATTCTTTGAAATAAGGATTTTAGAAACACATACCAGTCTTTTTTTTTTATACTAGGGACTTATTTAAGATTGCTTGATGCCATATTCATTTTATATGCATTGTTCTTGAGTCCTTGAAACGTAAAACCATCTCATGGGAAAGTATATCTATTGCTTGTGCTTAGTCTTTCAAAAATCTGGTTCAACATCCATGTGGTAGATTATCAAACTAGTAATAGTCACCTTAAGGATTAATACTCCAAAATTAGTCCTAATCATGTTCAGGAAAAAATAATTTATGAAGTTGATTACTTCATGAATAAAGTTTCCATTTGTGAATAGAATTTTTTTTCGTCTTTGAAATGTTATGATAACAATACATTAGCTTTTAAACCCACTTGGTGTTTGTCATGTTTTTCTTGGAAGGTAGATCCACTACCATTAAATTTCATTCTTCACACAATATGCACATACTAGCTTGGTAACACTCTAGTTTGGTTCTCCAAGAATACCTTGAATAATTATTTTAGGATATCTCCCATTATATTATCATGGAAGATATTATCTACACATTATCATATATGCTTTATGAAATAATGTATCTAAACAAATCTTCATAAGATGCATCATTTTCTCTCCTCTTTAGGATGCTCTCTTCTCTCATAATTTATGTACACCCATAATACTAGTGGGATATTTCTTTTTGTACATTACACACATTCTAATTTCATTGTTTTATGCTCCTAATCTTCTTTTCCTTCATGTTCTTTGTGTGTGTTTCTCACTTTCTCAAACTCCAAACATTCGCATCATAGTACAAAATCGTAACTTGAGACACACTTTTCTCAATGTCACATATTTCTACAAAATCTTATGCATCATTAGTAGTATGCATATAATTCTTTTTTTATACAAGTTTTTTTTGTTTCTAACTCACTAGTATATGAATCAAGAAGTTTCATATACACATAGTAGAGCATATGGCTATTTTGTTCAATTTCTCATACAAACATTTAGTTTTTTACATGGAGTTTTTTTCATTGGAAATCTCTGATAAAATTCATGTACTCTATGATTATTTGAGGATAAATTGGAAAACTTTAATTACTCATGATGGCCATATATAATGCACCATGTAATAGTAGAAATTGTTACATTTATGTGTTCCTCAAGTAGCTTTTGATGTGAACCTTTTCCCTATACATGGGCACTTTTTACTCTAGTGCTGGCTAGAGGTTTTTTCCCCATGTTACCACATAATTTATACTCTCATATGTGGTGGTACTTTGTACTTAGGGATATTATTTTTCTCTTACTTCAGTTCAGTTCATCGTCAATAGGGAGAGCTATTCCAACCATCCATCTTCTCTGTGTGTCTTAATGCATTTGTGCTCCTTGTGTGTCCTTCTCGTGTGTCTCTTGCACTTCTACACACACCCAACAATGCTATCAGAGTAGGTTCAGCTCCTTCATAAGTTTTGGTTTTTTGCGTTGCGGCATGCATGCACTTTTAACAGTGCAAATCAACTTCGGAGCATAGAATAGCAAATTTCAGCAGCCAAGAAACATTTCCACAAGGTGCCCTGGGGTTTTACCCCAATTTCAAAGCCATTCGTGCACTTAGAATTGCCATCAGAGTGATGGTTTGTGAGCTGAAATTTTAGCATTCATTTCAGCTTCCGTCGAAGTGAAGATTTTGTCATATTCTTGTTCTTTTGTGAGTTTTGAAAGATGCACCAAAGGAGGACATTTGGTGTGTGCAAACAATGCCTCTTATCCTATCATTGGAGTAGGAGAAATTGAGCTTATGGCTGCAAATGGAGGTGTGATTCTCATGAAAAATGCATTATATGTGCCCGGTATAAAGAGAAATTAATTTCAGTTCCATTGATTGCCAAAGTTGGACTTCATGTACACTTTGTTGATGATAAATGTATGGTTCATGATTTTAGCAATGGTGCTGTTATCGTGATGTCTGGTACATTATGTAATGGTTTGTATCACATGGATACATACAAGAGGGTTGCCTCGAATACCTTGGTTGCTCATACTTCTTCCATGGCTGAAATGGAGCTTTGGCATGTTCGTTTTGGTCACTTGAACTTCAATAGTTTGCTTTACTTGCAAAAGAAGGACATGGTTATTGGTTTGCCTACACTTGATTCCATTGAAAAGCATGCATGTGAAGGTTGCATTCTTGGAAAAATGCATCGTGCTTCTTTTCCAAAAGATATTCATACACACACTACAAGAAAATTGCAGTTTGTTCATAGTGATGTATGTGGTCCTATCAAGACTCCATCTTTTGGGAAGCATGTATATTTTGTTGTCTTCATTGATATTCTAATAGCCTTCCTTCTTGTTTGCTTGCAGGTGACCCTCAGTGTTTGTGACCGGGTTGCGGTCATGAGCTTTTCATAGTCCTCTTAGTATGAGATAATTGATAAGAATATGTACCCCTTAGTCCATTGAAAGTAGTACTATCGGCACTTGAACTCTTCTACCCTTTGCCCTTGGCTTCTCCTATGCTTAAATCTCCTTGGAGTCCCACCGGGCATGCCAAATTTTGTTGGGGGATTCTTGGAGAAGAAGGGATTTGAGTGTTTGTAGGAGAAAAAGGAAAGAGAAGAAGAAAGATACACACTGGAAGCCTCTGTTGATTGATTATAATAAGACAAATACAATGGTGATGCACAATACGTTCCAATGCTTCTGTGCCAAATCCCACAGAGTCCTCGATTACACCAAATACCCAAGGTCTTGTTGTTGCCGGCCTCCTCAGTACCAGACCTCCACCTTCTCCAAGCCTGCACTTGTGCACGCCTTGCACCAAGCTTTCAATAAGGGGGAGGGACGGACACCTTCTATCGGCACGCGCACACTGCAATGAGACCTTGGGATCCTTGGGGGACTAGCTTAGCACTTCTCTGCACACTTCCTTAGTCACTCTTCATGCACACCTTGCACTTCACTTCTCTGCATCGCACACTGTCTGTCTCTTGCACTTCTCTCTCTTGCCTCCCTTAGACTATGCTCACCTTGCTTAGTCTTGCTTACACTTGCTTGCTCCAAGAATAGTCCTTGCCTTGATTTGAGTATCGATTCACGTACGCTCCTAACTGCAAGAGTATCTTGGAGCTCACTTTGATGTCCCAAGATTGTCTTCACAAGTGGACAGCCAACAAATCCCTGTTTTGTCCTGTAGTGACTTTAGAGTAAAACAAAAATTTTAATTGGGGGGCTATACTTTCACTCCTGCGTACGCTGCCGCTTCACATACCTTCACATTTTGTCTTTTAATTCTTCACTTATGCACATAAGGGAGGGTTCACCTGAACCTTCCAAAATACTTTGAACCTTAGGGAAATTAGAGAAATACCTCTGCAACCTGCAACCACTTTCTCCCATTCACCCTTTGTGGACACTTAATTGTGCACTACCTGTGCACTTTGACACCTGAACTTCGAACACTTTGACTTTGCCAATGTTGACTTTGACCTTGACCATGTTGACTTTGATTGATTTGACTTTGAACTTTTGACTTTGATTGTGGTTGATTTTGATTGAAATTGACTTTGACCAATATGACTTTTATGGGATCAACAAATTTGTTGATAAAAGTTGTACAATGTATGATCTCTATGATTTGTAGAAAATAATATCTCTTGGTAAGCTATTTCATGTGATATATAAGACAAAAAACTATGAGAAGTATGTGGATGATTTAGTATGTGTGGTTCAAAATTCATAGGTCATTTTCGGTGCAAAATTTTGGTATGCATATTTTGACTAGCTAAGTTCAAGGAGGATGTTATTCTTTAGAAGTGTGTTTTTCACTCTCAGATAAGAAACAAGCTAACATGTGTGCCCAAGGCATCTATATGAATCTTTTAGGGCGCATTAAGACATGTCTTTAAATACTTTTGAATCCCTCATTCATATAATGAAACTATAGATTTTGTAAAGGCTTATGATAAAATTCAGATATTCAAATATAAAATAATTATCCTTATTACCTGTAGCATACGTGAATATATGGACAATCATGCGCAATGTATTTATCTTGCATCATGTGGAAATCTTGTGCGCATAATAAGATTAATTTATTTTCTAGATTATCATAAATCCTAATAAATTGGTCATAATAAATCAAAATCATTGAAAGCAATTTGTGTTTGCTTGAAATAATTTTATGGAGGTGTAATTATCTCTTCCAAGTTTATAATGCAAAAATACAAAAAAAAAACGAAACTTTTTTTTCTCTCTAAATGAGATCATTGTGATAGTATATGAAGATCATCTACAAAGAATAGAATGCACATTTCCTTCTAACATCCTCTAGAAAAATATAACCTTCTTTTTAAATGGAATTCTTTGAAATAAGGATTGTAGAAACACGTACCAATCTTTTTTTTTAATACTAGGGACTTATTTAATATTGCTCGATGCCATATTCACTTTATATGCATTATTCTTGAGTAATATTGCTCGATGCCGTATTCACTTTTATATGCATTATTCTTGAGTCCTTGAAATTTCAAACAATCTCTTGGGAAAGTCTACAATCTCTTGGGAAAGTCTATGTATTGATTATGGTTAGTCTTTCACAATCTAGTTCGACATCCATGTGGAAGATAATCAAACTAGTAATAGTCACCTTAAGGATTAATATCCAAAATTAGTCCTGATTGTGTTCAAGAAAAAGAATTTTTGATGTTGATTACTTCACGAATAAAGTTTCCACACTAGATCTTTCTTTTTTTTAACTTCTTTGAAATGCTATGAGAACAATACATTAGCTTTTAAACCCACTTGGCGTTCTTCATGTTTTTCTTGGAAGGTAGATCCACTACCAATAAATTTCATTCTTCACAGAATATGCACATACTAGCTTGGTAACACTCTAATTTGGTCCTCCAAAAATATTTTGAATAATTATTTTATGATATCTCCCATTAGATTATCGTGGAAGATATTATCTACACATTATCATATATGCTCTATGAAATAATGTATCTAAACAAATCTTCATAAGATGCATCATTTTCTCCCCTCTTTAGGATGCTCTCTTCTCTCATAATTTATGTACACCCATAATACTAGTGGGATATTTCATTTTGTACATTACACACATTCTAATGTCAATATAACTTGAGACACGGTTTGCTCAATGTCTGCATCATTAGTAGTATGCATATTTTCTTTTTTGTACAAGCTTCTTTTTGTTTCTAACTCTTTAATATATGAATCAAAAAGTTTCATATACGCATAGTAGAGCATGTGGATTATTGTTCACTTTTCCTTATAAACATTCAATTTTTTGCATGGCGTTTTATTCATTGGAAATGGCTGATAAAATTCATGTATTCTCTATAATTATTTGGGGATAAATTGGAAAACTTTAATTACTCATGATGGCCATGTAAAAGTAGAAAAGGGATTATGAGATACTTCATAAGGTGTTGAAATGCATCATGATGTAGCCACAAATAGCAAAAACGTAGCTAATGTGGGTGGTTTTGAGAATTAGTACATGTCCTATTTCTTTTGGAGTTCATGTTCTAGCTTTGTTAAGTGCATAATTACTACCCTCAACCACTACAAAGCAACCTATATGGGATGGAAATGATACATAGACATGTCTTGCTAGCTTTCTCTCTGCATGCACTTATCACATACACTTGCTCATTTAAATAGCTAAAGATTCTTGGGATACTCTTGCCTCATTATATCAAGCAAGAAAATAAGGTTTTTTTTGCGTAGTTCAAAAAAAAATATGGGGAACATGAATGAAGGAGATTGTATGAATACATTTTTGCAAAAATAAAGGACTACTTTGATATGCACTATACTTGTGCAAACTATTATTAAGGGACGCATGCCCCTTCATAGATTTTTGCTTGTACTCGTTATTCAATGATGAAAGGAAATCACAATTCTTTATCATTTCAAAAGCTTCTTGTTGTTCCAATGAAAAAGGATTGGTCGAGTCAAGAGGTACATTGTGTATGTTCAAAATCAAATTTTTGTTGCTAGGATGAGGATGAAGGTGGATCCTCATCTAGTGAGTAGAAAACCATCAATGCAACATCAAGGTAAAGATAAAAAGAAATAAAGAGGAAAAATTGAGTTTGCAAATATTATAAGGCTAATGGTAATGTTGTTTATAAACATCTTCAATTTCTTATTAAAGAGGAAAGAATGGATATTAAAGATGCCTCTAGCTATAAGATGATTTTGTTAATCTTGTGCAAAATTTATAATGGGCCTTTTACTATAAAAGATAATTATCATCCATCATTCCATCATTGTTTTTGTTTTGATATGAGCTGAGTTTTTTTTTACTTTGATATTGGTCAAGCAAACATAATACGTTTCAATCTACCCGCTTTGCTTCACTTGAGCCTAGCTCTAGCGGGAATACTACCACATGTGCAAACAGCTCTTATATTGTTAATGGAGTGAGGAAGATTTTCTTTGTTTACTGTAACAAAACCTTCATATTATCAAATACTTTATATCTTCCAAGGATCAAAAAGAACTTCTTATATATCTCAACATTGGCCAAAAATTTGGTGTGGTAGTAATTTATTGATAAAAGTTGTACAATGTATGATCTCTATGATTTGCAGAAAATCATTCCTTTTGGTAAGCTATTTCATGTGATATATAAGAAAAAAAATTATGAGCAATATGTAGATGATTTAGTATGTGTGGTTCAAGATTCATAGGCCATTTTTTACTGACATACTCCCATAATGGACAGAGAGAAATTAAAATGAATGACATTGGGATTTTCCAAGATCTCTCTAGATCCTTTTTTTGAAAATGTAGTGCACTTTGAATCCTTATACAAGATTCTCCTTGAAGATATTTAGTGAAATGTCTTTTCCAGACTAAATGTTGGAGATGTATGAATAATCTCTTCATACTTTGTTCATCTCTTAGAAAAGGATGGCATGGTATACTTGGATGGTCATTCATAGGACTTATGTCGTGAAGAATAAACAAGGTCTACATTTTATATGCATGAAAGGGAGCTTAGTCCATGCTAAATCAATCTCCTCTAGTGATCTCAACTTGAGATTTGGGAGCCCAAAATGCAAGGATTTCTCTTGTGTTCAAGCGCTCACATGTCTACAATTTCACAACCAAGATTGCATGGACATTTACAAGAACTCTAAGATACATGTGACTAGGAACGTATTGAGATCCAATGCCTTCATGTAAAAATTAAATGATCAATGATGGCATCATTAAGTTGCCTTACTATCCAACTAAGGTTTTTTCTTCATATTATAGTCCAAAAAAACAAAATCCAGTAAAATTCTTTAAAGCATACACAACCAAATAACAATAACGATATGAAAAACTAACATACTTTATGTGCTGAGACAATTGTAAAATTGTCATCTCGATCATACTCCATATTTTTTACATAAACAGTATCATCATCAACAGATACGCATGTCATCCACTAACCATATAAAGACTCCACTCAAAGCATATGAAACACGAGATATAGAGCAACATCGATCCACCAGTGGGGCCATTCTAGAGCTTGCAAGACTTTCCACTTAGCGATCATTCTATCAGTTACTGCAATACTATAATGTTAAATGTCCCCTACTTTGACCGATTCATGGACCAATACTGACATGGTTACAGATAATACAAAAGTAGTATTAACATTGCATGGAACCAAAATAGCATGAAATATCGATGTTGGAAACAGATTAAGAGCATTTAACTCAATCTCGAGAAAGAATTAAAAAATTAAAAAAAAAAAAATCGAGATAACATCAAAATCGACTTTGCACAATGAACATGAACATAAAGTCTCTAAATTCAAGACAAGCAGAAATAGAATTTATACATGCATCACACCATAAAACAGAGAATATACATATAATATATGCTGATCTATAGAGATAGAACCAAGTGTGTTAAGAGCAAAGAAAAGATAGGCATACGAGGAGAAAAGCTGAATTGCAAGATAAAAGAAGCCAAAACTAATTGAAAACATATTTTACCAGAATTTCTTTTCTTGCCCCAGAAGTTGAAGAGGAAGTATTTCCCACTTCATTGCCACTCAGGCATGAGAAAAGGTGGGAAAAACTTTCCCATATTTGGGAGAAAAACGCTGCTATTATCTGTGGCTGCTCTTCTAATGACTCTGCAACTTCTTGCCATATCTCAAAACTTCCACTTGAGAAAGATGGCATGAAAATGCTGAAGCAAAATGATCATTGATACATCAGCATGCAATCACTACCTAAAGTAATTTGCAACATTCCAAAGACATTCCTACAAAGACTCAAACAACTTTTTATTTGTGCGCCTAGCTAAAGATAGGTACAGACGCAGTTTAGGATGCAAAAGAATTTGATTAAGCCCCCAAAAGGAAGCATCCATATTATGTTTCTGTTGAAGAAGATACGATTAACTCAAGACCAGGAGGTCAATAATCCATTAGTGCTCCTATGCTTGCCTAGAAAGAGGTTATGATCAGTGGAACTCTTCAATTACATGGTATATGAAACTTTCTTGTAATGACCCCGAGGTTGAGACAAATATGCACAAATTCTCTCCAGGCTGCAGTTTACACAACACCTGATGGAAGACGCATTACATTTTGACCTTCTACCACACTGCACAAAAATGCATTGCAGGTCATTAACCAGTTGTTACATACCAAAAACCCTGCTGTAAGCTTGCTTACCTTTTCACATAGTAATAGCAAAAATCTGCAAGAATAAATGTCTGAACAATTTCTGACAAAAGAACCATGGGTGGCCACAAACCACGACCAAGTGCCGTTAGCAAATACCCTCGACTATCCAACACCTGTGAATCAGCAAATAGCCATAATTATTGAGCACGCCTCCCCTCCAATAACAATGAGGATAATCGCAATCATCATAATCATTATTATTCTTTTATTTTCCTTTTACTTGAGGGAGGGAGGGAGGGGGGGGGGGGGGGGGGGGGGGGGGGGGGGGGGGGGGGGGGGGGGGGGGGGGGGGGGGGGGGGGGGGGGGGGGGGGGGGGGGGGGGGGGGGGGGGGGGGGGGGGGGGGGGGGGGGGGGGGGGGGGGGGGGGGGGGGGGGGGGGGGGGGGGGGGGGGGGGGGGGGGGGGGGGGGGGGGGGGGGGGGGGGGGGGGGGGGGGGGGGGGGGGGGGGGGGGGGGGGGGAGGGGGGGGGGGGGGGGGGGGGGGGGGGGGGGGGGGGGGGGGGGGGGGGGGGGGGGGGGGGGGGGGGGGGGGGGGGGGGGGGGGGGGGGGGGGGGGGGGGGGGGGGGGGGGGGGGGGGGGGGGGGGGGGGGGGGGGGGGGGGGGGGGGGGGGGGGGGGGGGGGGGGGGGGGGGGGGGGGGGGGGGGGGGGGGGGGGGGGGGG
>MU264360.1:0-28153 GCA_020310875.1 Ceratopteris richardii
TTAGTACCCAAGAAGGACTCTATGAAGATGATAGGATCCAGATGGATCTACAAGCTAAAGAGGAACTCTGATGGAACAATCAACAGGTACAAAGCTAGGTTGGTAGCCAAGGTTTTTGCACAAACCCAAGGCATTGATTATGAGGAGACATTTTCACCTGTGGCTAAGATGCCAACAATCAGAATTTTGGTAAGTGTAGCTGCATCCAAGAATTGGAACATGTACCAATTAGATGTCAAGAATGCTTTCTTGAATGGATGGATATCTGAAGAAGTCTACATGTCACAACCACCTGGCTATGAAGATCCCAAGAAGGTAAATTATGTTTGTAAATTGAAGAAGGCTCTATATGGTTTGAAGCAGGCACCTAGAGCATGGAATCACAGATTGACAACCTATCTCCAAGACCAAGGATTTATAATGAGCAAGGCAGATACATCATTGTTTATCAAAAGGAACAATTCAAAGGTAATCTATCTCTGTGTTTATGTTGATGACATCATCATTACAGGCAATGATGTGAGTGGGATTAGACACATCAAAGGACAGATGATGAAGGAATTCAAGATCAATGATCTCGGATTATTAAAGTACTTCTTAGGTCTTGAATTGATTTATACAAACTCAGGTATCTTTATCACTCAGAAGAAGTATATTCAAGACATGTTGAAGAGGTTTAATTTGCAGGATGCTAAAGTCTCAAGCACTCCAATGGAGGTCAACCTAAAGCTTACTGCTCATGAAGGTGATGAAGTCAAAGACATTACAGGATACCAAAGTATGGTAGGTAGTTTGAATTATGCTACCTTAACCAGAATTGACATAGCATATGGAGTTAGTGTGCTAAGCCAATTCATGCACAAACCAAGGGTACCTCACCTTGAGGCTGCAAAGAAGATCTTGAAGTATTTAAAGGGAACTCAGAACCATGGTTTGTACTTTCCTTATATATTAGATATTGATATTAAAGTGTATTCAGATGTAGATTGGGCAGGATGCAAGGATGATAGGAGAAGCACATCAGGATACATATGTTTTGCAGGTGATAAACCTATTTCTTGGTCAGCCAAGAAACAAACAACAGTGGCATTGTCATCCACTGAAGCAGAGTATAGAGGGCTAGCCAATGCCACTCAAGAAGCTATCTGGTTTAAGCTTTTGTATACAGAGTTAGGCCTATACACAAGGCCACCAATTATTTTTGGAGACAACACAAGTTCTCTTCACCTTGCAGCTAATCCAATATATCATGCTAGGACAAAACACATAGAGGTTCATTACCACTATGTGAGAGAAAAATTACTTAGCAAAGACATTCAATTGACTTATGTGTCCACTAATGCAATGTGCAGATTTGCTTACTCAAGCTTTGGATGGAAATAAGTTATGCAGATTCAAATCCATGATTGGATTACAGGATGTGATTGAAGAATGAAGATGAACTTGAGCCAAAATGTTTGGCTTGAGGGGGAGCTGTTGGTGCAATTCAAGCCTTCACAATTTGGCTTGGATACTATCTTGAAGACTCAACATGTGAGAAGGACTATAGGAACTTATGCTTATAAGTTCTTACCATTTTATCTCTTGTAAAAGTCTTAGTGACTTGGCATTTTATGTAATCACACCTAATTGATTGAAAGTCGTGGATAAGGTTTTTGATTGATGGAGAAAATATCTCCCTACATTTAGTGGAGTGATCATAGGAGATTTGAACTTGAATTCAAACTCAAATTTAGCTCAACTCCTATAAAAAGTGTAAGTAAAAAAGTCACGGTGGGTTCTTCATTTTTCCGAGGCTTATACCCTTGATCATTGAGTGTGTAAGTGCTACTCCATAGCCTACACCTCTGAGTACCATTGGACTATGCTTATCATATCAATGGGAATGTACATTTACATGATCTAATACAAATACTTACATTCATCTACTCTGTGATTCTCTGAGTATACTACTCCAAGCCAGTCAACTTCAACAAGGCATATCTCAGAATCTACTCATCCAAATCAAGTGATTCAGAGCTTGTTGGAACCCGCTCCAAGCATACTACATACATACAAAATTTGAAGGTCATTGGATCAGCCATCTCGGAGAAATATTGCTCGAAGTGGTCTCTTGTATTTGTCTGCAGAGCTCCTAAAAAGTCGGGGGTAAACATATTTTTGCTAAACTCATTTCTCAGAGTATAGTTCATCATTTCTTCTCATTCCACTTGCAAATGGTCACTTGTTAAGCTAATTTAATATGTCTAGAAGGAATTTGATCAATTATAAGTGTGCTGGTCATACTGAGTGAAAGACTGAGCAGGTGTCAATACCAAAATAGCAAGTTTTCTTGGATTTGTGAAGCGCAAAGTTATCTGTTTTGATTTAATCATTACACATATCATTTGCAAAGTACATATAAGCTTTCTTGGTATCATTTGGAAGCTAAGCAAGTGTATTAATCATTCTTGGAATCAAAGGAGGGCTAGTGTGAAGCAGGTTTAGCTGCACCTACTCAATCTTTGAGTGCATCCAACCATCCTCTCCCAACAGTGGTATCAGAGCAAATAAAGTAACATGGGAGATGGTTTTCCTTCATTCATTGACAAATTGGACAAGAACAATTACCAAGCTTGGTCTGTAAGGATGAAGACCTATCTACAAGGAAGAAGCTTATTTGGATTCATCTCAGGAGATGAGGAATTGCCTTCATTCAAAGCAAGAGGACTACCCACCAAGGATGAACAAGAGAGGCTCAACACATGGTGTGCAAAAGATGCATTGGCAAGGTCTTACCTTCTTAACTCTATATCTGATTTCCTTTTACCTCATATTGGGAACTGTAAGACTTCCCAAGAGACTTGGGAAACCTTGTCATCATACTTCTGTTCCAACACAAGGGCCAGAAAGAATCAACTATGGATTGAATTCACTACTCTTAGGAAGCAATCAAAGCAATCAGTTTCAGACTTTGTCACTAGGGTCAAAGACATTGCAGACCAGCTTGCAAGTATTGGAGAGGAGATTGAAGAGGAACAAATAGTAAGGCAGGTAATCAATGGATTAAAAGCTGATGACAAATGGGAGAGCTTTACCACAGCAATGGACCTATACATGGACATACAGGCTCCTGATCTAACAACTCTGATTGGTCAACTCTTCACACATGAAGCAAAGCTTACAAAGAATGGAGAGCAATCAAAAGGTAACAACCCCTCTGCTCTATATACTGATAAAAGATTAAGGATAAAAGTTAAGGGAAGAAGCAAGAAGAAGAAGGCTCTACCTCCCAAGCTAACTATGCAGGGAGAGATAGATCTTCAAGAGGTAGAGGCAGAGGAGGTAAGTCAGGTAGGGGAGACCCTACAACTCATCACCATGCAACATTTGTGGATTGTCTAACCATACCACAGATGAGTGCTATAAAAACTATAAAAATCAGAGAGGAGGAGGCCATCAAAGAAGTGGATACTCTCAAGGTAGAGGCAGGTTCAACCAACACCAAGGCTACAATGGATACAACAATCAGTACAACAACAATTGCAACCACAACCACAATAATAACTACCAAGGTGGATTCAGAAATAGAAGGATTACAACAACTACACAGAGGAGCAAGATGACTCCCTATTGATCATGAATATGACTTCTAAGTCAGGTATCAATGATGATCACTTATTTTATATTGATTCAGGATGTTCTAATCATGTAGCTGGCAATGTGGCACTACTTTCTGATTTGGAAGAACCCAAAGGCAAACATCAAGTGCAGACAGGTGATGATACTAAGCATTCTGTTGTAAAGATTGGTAATGTAAAGACCAGTGATGGTAATCAGAACTTATTGAGCAGAGTACTTTATGTCCCAACAATCACCAAGAACTTAATGAGTGTACATCAGATTGTGGAAAAAGGTTTACAGGTCAGGTTCAATCAACAAGGAGCATATGTGGAGGACCCAAGACATGGATTCAGAAGGATAGCCAAGGGAGAAAAATCAGGTAGATTGTTTACTTTTGAGCTAGAGGACACAAAGAACATTGCTTTATACAATTACAAGGATCAAACACTTTCAGAATTAGAAATATGGTACAAGAGGTTAGGTCACATAGGTGAAAGGACCTTAAAGAAAATGTGTAGGGATCAATGTGTGCTTGGGATACCTAATGTATCCAAGCAACACATGATTTACAAGTGTGGAGCTTGTCAGTTTGGTAAGTCACACAGGTTGCCCTATTCAAAGAAAGGTTTTATGCATGAAGACTATCTGGAATTGGTGCATACAGATGTTTGGGGACCTAGCAAGGAACCATCCATTTTAGGATCAAGGTATTATGTGTCCTTCATTGATGATTATAGCAGATGGACTGTGTTATACTTTATGAAGCACAAGGATGAAGTATTTAATTGTTTCAAAAGATATCTTGCACTAGTTGAAAATCAAACAGGTAGAAACTTGAAGAGACTAAGGTCAGATGGGGGAGGTGAATACTTCTCTAATGAATTTGAAGACTTCTTGCAGGAAAGAGGCATCAAGAGGGAGATAACTACAAGGTACTCACCTGAACAAAATGGGGTAGCTGAAAGAAGGAATAGACTCATTGTTGAAACAGCTAGGTCTATGCTTAATGAAAAGAAGTTGCCAAATTATCTTTGGGCAGAGAGTGTATCTACTGCCACCTATCTCATTAATAGGGTGCCATCAAAGTCACTTGATGGAATGACACCATATGAAGCTTGGCATGGTAAGAGACCATCTTTGGATCATTGCAAAATCTTTGGTTGTATTGCATATGTGCATATTCCCTCACAGGTAAGGGGAAAGCTAGACCCTAAAGCTGAAAAATGTATCTTCATTGGTTATGACTTGAACCAGAAAGGATATAGATTCTACAATCCCTCAAACAAAGGTTTCAAGGTAAGCAGAGATGTCATCTTTGATGAGAATGACTCATGGTATGAAAATGAATGTAGGAAGGTTAGTCTACCTTATGACATGGAAGAAGACTTCCCAAAGCTCACCAAGGAGGAACCAATCAAGAAAGAAGACTCAAGTTTAGATGATGATGACACAATTAACCTTGAGGAATTCAAGGCATGGAAGTCTAAAGGAAAGATGAAAATGAAGAAGCTAGAGGATATACCAGAATCCTCAACTCAAGCAATGAGGAGATCTCAGAGAGAAAGTAAGAAGCCTATCAGATATGGGTATGATACTTCTCTTGTAACTAAGCATTCTGTATATCTTGCAAAGGATGTGTTGAATGAAGAACCAGGTACATATGAAGAGGCAATCACCAAACCAGAATGGAAAGAAGCTATGGATGAAGAAATAGAGGCTCTCAAGGAGAGTGACACATGGGACTTAGTACCCAAGAAGGACTCTATGAAGGTGATAGGATCCAGATGGATCTACAAGCTAAAGAGGAACTCTGATGGAACAATCAACAGGTACAAAGCTAGGTTGGTAGCCAAGGGTTTTGCACAAACCCAAGGCATTGATTATGAGGAGACATTTTCACCTGTGGCTAAGATGCCAACAATCAGAATTTTGGTAAGTGTAGCTGCATCCAAGAATTGGAACATGTACCAATTAGATGTCAAGAATGCTTTCTTGAATGGATGGATATCTGAAGAAGTCTACATGTCACAACCACATGGCTATGAAGATCCCAAGAAGGTAAATTATGTTTGTAAATTGAAGAAGGCTCTATATGGTTTGAAGCAGGCACCTAGAGCATGGAATCACAGATTGACAACCTATCTCCAAGACCAAGTATTTATAATGAGCAAGGCAGATACATCATTGTTTATCAAAAGGAACAATTCAAAGGTAATCTATCTCTGTGTTTATGTTGATGACATCATCATTACAGGCAATGATGTGAGTGGGATTAGACACATCAAAGGACAGATGATGAAGGAATTCAAGATCAATGATCTTGGATTATTAAAGTACTTCTTAGGTCTTGAATTGATTTATACAAACTCGGGTATCTTCATCACTCAGAAGAAGTATATTCAAGACATGTTGAAGAGGTTTAATTTGCAGGATGCTAAAGTCTCAAGCACTCCAATGGAGGTCAACCTAAAGCTTAGTGCTCATGAAGGTGATGAAGTCAAAGACATTACAGGATACCAAAGTATGGTAGGTAGTTTGAATTATGCTACCTTAACCAGAATCGACATAGCATATGGAGTTAGTGTGCTAAGCCAATTCATGCACAAACCAAGGGTACCTCACCTTGAGGCTGCAAAGAAGATCTTGAAGTATCTAAAGGGAACTCAGAACCATGGTTTGTACTTTCCTTATACATCAGATATTGATATTAAGTGTATTCAGATGTAGATTGGGCACGATGCAAGGATGATAGGAGAAGCACATCAGGATACATATGTTTTGCAGGTGATAAACCTATTTCTTGGTCAGCCAAGAAACAACCAACAGCGGCATTGTCAATCCACTGAAGCAGAGTATAGAGGGCTAGCCAATGCCACTCAAGAAGCTATCTGGTTGAAGCTTTTGTATACAGAGTTAGGCCTATACACAAGGCCACCAATTATTTTGGAGACAACACAAGTTCTCTTCACCTTGCAGCTAATCCAATATATCATGCTAGGACAAAACACATAGAGGTTCATTACCACTATGTGAGAGAAAAATTACTTAGCAAAGACATTCAATTGGCTTATGTGTCCACTAATATGCAATGTGGAGATTTTCTTACTAAAGCTTTGGATGGAAATAAGTTAAGCAGATTCAAATCCATGATTGGATTACAGGATGTGATTGAAGAATGAAGATGAAGACTTGAGCCAAAAATGTTTGGCTTGAGGGGGAGCTGTTGGTGCAATTCAAGCCTTCACAATTTGGCTTGGATACTATCTTGAAGACTCAACATGTGAGAAGGACTATAGGAACTTATGCTTATAAGTTCTTACCATTTTATCTCTTGTAAAAGTCTTAGTGACTTGGCATTTTATGTAATCACACATAATTGATTGAAAGTCGTGGATAAGGTTGTTGATTGATGGAGATAATATCTCCCTACATTTAGTGGAGTGATCATAGGAGATTTGAACTTGAATTCAAACTCAAATTTAGCTCAACTCCTATAAAAAGTGCAAGTAAAAAAGTCGCGGTGGGTTCTTCATTTTTCCGAGGCTTATACCCTTGATCATTGAGTGTGTAAGTGTTACTCCATAGCCTACACCTCTGAGTACCATTGGACTATGCTTATCATATCATTGGGAATGTACATTTACATGATCTAATACAAATACTTACATTCATCTACTTTGTGATTATCTGAGTATACTACTCCAAGTCAGTCAACTTCAACCAGGCATATCTCAGGATCTACTCATTCAAATCAAGTGATTCAAAGCTTGTTGGAACCAGCTCTAAGCATAATACATACCTACAAAATTTGAAGGTCATTGGATCAGCCATCTCGGAGAAATCTTGCTCGAAGTGGTCTCTGTATTTGTCTGCAGAGCTCCTAAAAAGTCGGGGGTAAACATATTTTTGCTAAACTCATTTCTCATAGTATAGTTCGTCATTTCTTCTCATTCCACTTGCAAATGGTAGCTTGTTAATCTAATTTAATATGTCCAGAAGGAATTTGATCAATTGTAAGTGTGCTGGTCATACTGAGTGAAAGACTGAGCAGGTGTCAATACCAAAATAGCAAGTTTTCTTGGATTTATGAAGTGCAAAGTTATCTGTTTTGATTTAAACATTACACATATCATTTGCAAAGTACATATATGCTTTCTTGGTATCATTTGGAAGCTAAGCAAGTGTATTAATCATTCCTGGAATCAAAGGAGGGCTGGTGTGAAGCAGGTTTAGCTGCACCTACTCAATCTTTGAGTGCATCCAACCATCCTCTCCCAACAAACTTCATATCTATAAAGATAGAGGTCTGTTTAAAGAGGAGAGAGAGAGGGAGAGAGAAAGAGGGAGAGAGAGAGGGAGAGAGAGTGAGAGAGAGAGAGGGAGAGAGAGAGAGAGAGATAGTGAGAGAGAGAGGGGAGGGAGAGAGAGAGAGAGGGAGACAGAGAGAGAGGGAAGGGGAGGGAGAGGGAGAGAGAGAGAGAGGATGACAAACAGAGATCTGATGTTGGCGCACGCAAACCCGAAAGGAGAAGATCTAAATTCAAAATGCTCAGAATGACGAATTTTGGGTTCGGGCCCGGTTAAAAAAGAGAGCGTCGATATAAGCATCGGTAGTTCCAACAAAGTACCGGCACATATACCATATACCGATGCTTATACCGATGTTGTGGTTCCGAGGCAAAGCGGCTTGCCCAAATTATCCGAAGGGTATACCGACGCTGACAGTTGCCCGTCGGTACACTGACCGTCGGTATTCCCTCGATATGTTGTAGTGTATCTGTCACAAAAATACGCCTCATTGATTTTAATATTCTTTAGATAAAAATTCAAAAAAATGCATGCGTCTCACACTAACTATGAAAAAAGTTACTTTAAGAAGAACTCAAAAAGGGAAAAAATCATTGAAAATATTTATATATGGAAATATAATCCCTTTAATTGGTTCGTCGAATAGAATACCTAGTAGAGAAATAGTCAAACAAACACTACGTGCAAATTTATTAAGAATGAGTAGAGAGTGGATTTTTCCACACACAAGCGTTTCTATAAAGAGAAGGTAGAACAAGTGAGTGTGGTGCAAAAAGATATGATCCCATATTTCATACATAATTGGTAACCTCAAGTCGATCTAATTACCTACTTACACTTTTCCTAGAGATTGAATTTGTTTCTAATGATCAACAATTGCTAATGTGGAAAGAGTTACAAATTCAAAAAAAAAATTCCTAAAGGTTCAAGACTATTTTTCGTCGTTGTAAGTTGAGCAAAAAATAAAATAAAATCATGATATTGCAAAACACTTCACTTAAAAAAGATTGACCTTAACCCCAAAGCTAAGTTTAGATTTGAAAAATAAAAACGTCAATCTATGCAAATCAAAAAGTAATCTTAAACATTAGGGGAAAAAATGAACCCTGCATGGGCCTTTTGGATTAAGGGGTGATTAAGGATGGACCAATGAGAAGAGGGTAGTGGACACAGTCTAGTCCCTTAATCACATAGGGAAGGCATAGGATTCCATGGTTTTTGTGTGGTCAAAGAGGAGAGAACCTCCTTGAACTAGTGGTTTTAGTTTCTGTGAATGGTTTTGAAAGGGTCAAGAATGAATTGTAGCCCTTGGATTTCCTCAATGATCTGAAGGCTAAGGTTGGTTGGCAAAAGTCAAGGCATCTTTGAAGATGAACCCTTGGATTTAAGAAAGGGGAATGGATCTTTAAATCCAAAGAAATGTGCATTCAAATATAAGCCCTTAGATTGGATAAGAAATCAGATGGCTGTGATTCAGTTTCTCTTAATTTGGGTGCCCAAATTTGCAACCATTGGATCAGAGGATGATCCAATGGCTTAGATTGAATTGCAAAAAGCTAAAAGCACCTTTTTCTTTGGTGCCCTTGGATGATTGGATAATCGGATGGCTCGCATCTTCCCCAAATTCAGCTCAGCCCAAATCACGGATGACCGTCAGATCGACCTCTCATCGAAAGGTGCAAAATCACTGCAACCTTGTCTCAGCCCCAAATGTGGGCTGGCCGTCCGATGGCGCTTTATCTAATGGCCACAAAAAGCTACAGAGAGCTTCACAAAAGCAGTCATGAGTTCTTCCTCTCTACTGCATACTCCCATGCACGTCAAGCATATCCCCTTTCTAGTTTTTTTGTCCAGCAAACCTTGACCGTTCAATAGAGCCATCGAAGGCCAAAAGAAAATTGCTTTCCAAATTCAAATAAAAATTATATGTCAATATTATTATATTCATGCAGAATACCACTAGTGGTTTTGTATGGCTGCTTAATCCCCTAGATGAACCCTTTTAATTCCTAAAATTAGGAATCCTTACAAGGTCCAATGCAAGACTCACTTTTTTCCCTAGTGATTCATTTTTACATTATTTTTACTCTGTTAACAACGTGCATACTCAATGTATTTGAATTAAAGTGAATTATCAATTACGCTTTGAATGTGGATTTCCTTCATGCCTTTCACGACTTCCATGGCATCGTTATTTCTGGATATTACATCGCATACTAACAAAGATTAATCAGTCATTCATTTGTAAGAATACTCTATTAATGTGATTAATGATGTAATCCGGGTCAGGATAGATGATGTACTATTAACGTTTACAAAGACAGAAGCATATAAAGATTAAAAAACTCCATTTACATATGTCTGTTTCAAACCCATATAACTGGAAAATGTATATCCCACTCCAGCTAACAGACATAACATGCCATGGTTGCCTACATATGGGTATGTACTAGTAGCTATTTCGGCCACAATATGGGACTTTCCAATATCTTAATGATTGACCAATTTAATTATAATTGATATTGAAATCAACAATAGCATGGTTCCTCCAAAATATTTCCGCCCCCAAATGATGTATTTAGTATGTGTGTAAGTATGTATGTATATTTTTCAATATGTATGTATGTATGTATTACATGCATGGATCTACATATCTTGCATTCATGTAAGCTTCATATAAATCTAGTAAATTTAGATCGATTGTATACTATATCACTCGGACTATCTAGCATGTCTTAATAAAATAGAATATTTTTGAAGGTGTATTCTATACATGTGTTTTTAGATGCTTCAATGATCAATCCGATGTATAATACCGTTTGAATAGTTGTTCTTGAAATCTCTTTTTTTTATAAGTTTTTGGAATATATAAACCATATAAAGCTCATTTTTATCTAGTACTCTTTTTGCAGAAGTTGTTCTTGAAATATATAAACCCTATAAAGCTCATTTTTATCTAGTACTCTTTCCCCATAGTAGCTTTCCTTTTTATTTACATACTAAACATCTTAGATTGGGAAAAGGTTGTGTTGTTTTTAGTCTAGGTGTTTTGTATGATATATGGACATATGATCAATAATTGTGGAAAATATGTCGAGATTAAACTTTTGGTAATATTTTTCAGTGATAAATCTTTCAACTATTTTTTTGGGACATGATATTATTTTATTGAATATATCCAAAATAATTATTTATGTCTTTGAATGAAATGATCACTATAGAATGCACGTAGTATGTTCATTTTCCATATAATGAGTAAATGGTGACTTTTTATTACATAGATAGAAGATATTAAGGTTCAAACTGTAATACAATGTGAAAGCACTTATTCCTCTTTGTGGTTAAGGTAGTTTGTTTTTTAATTGTATTAATCCGTGGTATTTAAGAGTTAGCAATCATGATATTGTTTGTCTTATAGGAAGTTCAAGAGAGCCAAAGGCCCTTACATAGCAAATAGACTTGTATATGAGACTAATGCAAGGATTAGGGATCTTATCTAGGGGTGCATAGGGATAATTTCATCTTTACAGCAACAAGAAAAAACTTGGAAGTAAAATTACATGTTGTTAAGTCTGAGGTGATGCAATATAGAGCATCACATGCAAAAAATACAACAGGTATGCATAATATTACGACTGCAACAAACGAAAACTCTCACTTTACTAGTATTGGGGCTATGCACCAACAAGTAGTACTAGATTGACGTTGGATAATATCAACTCCTACATTACATATTCCATGGTTACTTAATTGTGTCTTGAAAATGTCATAAATAGGGGGAATTTTCCGCTTAACATTGGTTTGTATCTAATGGATACAAAAATATATCCATAATTAAGTTTTATTGAACTCCAAAGTGTAGCTATGAGTAGGTATGGGATCTAGTTGACCCTTCTTAGAAATGTATGTGCAAAAAACCAAGATATGCTTGCAGAGCTTATTGCTCTTTAATCACTCGGAATTTTCCAAAACTATTTTACACATGTATCTAAGGCACGAAGATCTTTCAAATGATCTATAGGACATCCAAATGGATAAATGTACTAAGATTTATGACCTCTACAAATCTATAGGTTTATTGGAGACCTTGAACCAAAGATGAACATGAGAATAGACACTACTTGCAAAGACCACTGCTCTCTGCACACAACTCCAATGAATATGAAATTTTACAAATGGTAATAGAAAAAATAAAATTTTTAATGATCCACCAAACACTTCATTTAGATATCTAATGAAGGAGATACAAGATTTGTTTATGAAACCACAGCCAGGTAGAGTTCATGTGGCATTCCTAGATTTGAAAGAAGATCACAAGTTCTCCTCTCCTTTTCCTACATGGAAAACTATCCCAAAAACCATTATAATACATCTAAGGTTGTGATAGAAACTTGGGTGGAGATATTGCATGACTCAAGTGTTTAAATAAGTCAAATATGGATGGCCTTTGAGAAGTATCTCCATCAGCCTTCCACTAGTACATCATAGCAACTTTCTTGTGACTCATCCATTTGAGTCATCATGTTCTAAATACCATATGGTAGTCTATTCATCCTTTATCATCAAGCTTTCTTGAAGCATTTCAAAACATCCCAAAGGTATTTGCATCTTTGGAACTTGTACCTTAACCTATACATAAAAACAATGTTCTCAACATTCTTCCCCTCAAGTTCCAAAGGGTATTTCCTCCATGCCAATAAATATTTGAATCTTTGAAGATTTGATCCATGCAAGGATTCGATAAAGATATCTGCAATTTGATCCTTAGTTTCAACGAATGAAGCGATGACTTCATTGTTTATGGCCTTCTCTCAAACAAAATGATAGTGTACCTCTATATGTTTTTCCCTACCATTAAAAATAGGATTTGAGGTCATATGAATGGTGCATGTATATATTAGTGGTACATCAACCGGCATATTTAAAAAAAATCTTAAACCACATAACCTCAGTAGTGGGCCAATGCTAAACTCTATACTCAGCCTTCGTAGAAGATAAAACAATTGTGGATTGTTTCTTTGAGCTCTATGTTAATTTCGTGTTTCCTACTATTATCACATATCTGTTTGTGGATCTTCTGTCATTTTTACATTCAATGCAATCTACATTGCTAAAGACTTTAAGAGTTAGATGAGCATCGTGAATATAATATAATGCTCCATTGATGATACCTTTCAAATACCTAAGTACTCTTTTTGCTACATGCATACAAGTACTCTAGGTTCATGCATAAATTGTGATAATACTCCCACTGCATAGCATACATTAGTTCTAGTTTTTCTTTCATAAATAAAAGATCCTACCATTGATCTATAAGAATTCATATCATGCAACTCATCACCTTCTTTTGCACTCAACTTTACATTACATACCATTGGAGTATAAACGAACTACATTCTTGTATACGAAACCTTTTCAACATATCACATATATACTTTCTTTTTTTCAACCTGATACCTTCATCTCCGTACACAATCTCAATCCCAAGAAAGTATTTAAAATTCCTCTCTCAAATTACCTTTTATCTCTTCGATTATGTTTAAATCATTCTCTATAATCAACAAGTTATCCAACTAAATGCATACATGTACACGCATGTCATCTACATGTTTTACATAAAGTGAAGGATGAACATGACTTGTTGTATATCATTGGAGCATAAGATATTTTAACAACCTTGCATTCCATGCCCTTGTGCTTGTCAATGCCTTCTTTAATCGGCATACATGATTAGGATATCTAGCATCCATAAAATCATCCATTCATGGCATATACAATTCTTCACTTAACTCACCATACAGAAAGGCATTCTTTATGTGTAATTGATATATATTCCATGTTTTACTTGCAGTTAAACCTGACAAAGTTCTCATTGTGGCCATGCTTGCTATTGGACTAAAATTTTCCTTTTATTCAATCCTTGAGTTTGAGCATATACTCTTTCTACAAGTCTAGCTTTATATCTTCATACACTACCATCACTATTTCTTTTAATTTTAAAAACCATTTTGTAGTCAATTACCTTATTTTTGGTGACTTTAGAACTAAAATTTAAGTCTTTTTATCTTTTAGTGCATCCATTTCTTCTTTCTTTACTTTCTTCCACGTCATTTCCTTTTACTCTTCATAACATGTAGGTTCATCTTGGTGATTAGCCTTTGTCATAAAAGCATAATGAGTATTCATAAAAGATTCAAACTATACCTTTGAGGTTGATCACCTACTTTGGAAATTCTTATTACCTTGAATGTAGATTCTTTCGCTTTTTCATTAGAAATATTTGATGACTCTCAATATCGTATATACTAACAACTTCTTCTCCTTCATCATTAACTTCAACAAGTTTTAGTTTACCTTTACTTTTAACACTTGGAGGTGACTCTTGCCTTGATTTGCCATTAAAATATTACTCTTTATCTTCATCCAAACCACTCCTCTCATCACTTGTGCCATGTATTCAAAGAAATTTTGAGAAAAAACATGGAAATCTATGTAGAAGACTTATGTACCTATTCAACTATCATACGTCAATCGTTGCACTGAATTCCACATCCTCCCAGATCTTCTTGGTCCTAGGTCACTTCTCCTTGTATCATCTGCATGTGCCCTTCTTAGTCATGGAGTCTTCACAGAGGGCATCCAAGTTCCTCATCAAGACTCTTTTCTAAACTGATTGAATCTCCATCTACTATCTTCGAAGCTTGCACATGTTTTATGACCCACAGAAAGCTTTTTCTTTACCTTTCTTGGATGTATTTGATGAATTTGCTGGACTGAAATTTCCACGCAATCTTCCACTCCATGGATTTGAGTTGGAACTATTGCTTGGTGAATGCATCCGATCCACTCAAAACTTGAGATTCTGCACTTGATTTTTCAGCATTTTCATTGTTAGTCCTTCTTGGCATCTGCATAGAAGCTTGACATTTCATCAAATACCACATCTCTGCTCACCTTTACCTGTTGTGTGAGTGGATTATAACATTTATATCCCTTTTGCTCAAGGGAGTATCCAATGAAGAAACACTTTTCTGCTTTTGGATCAAGTGTCGTCCTCAATTCATCTAGGGCATGTACATATGCAATATAGCCAAAAACTTTCAAATGTGATAAGTTTGGTTTTTTACCTGTAAACTTCTCTTCAGGTGTAACTTGATGTATAGCAGCAGTCGGAGTTCTGTTCATGATGTATACAGTACTATGCATAGCGTCTGCCCAATAACAATGAGGCATATTCTTCTCAGCCATCAAGGCTCTTGCTATTTCTGCAATATGTCTATTTTTGCATTCAGCAACGCCATTCTATTGTGGTGTGTACCTGCATGAAAACTGATGCCGAATTCCATGATTTTTTAGAAAATTATTGAACTGATTTGACATGTATTCACCTCCTCCATCAGATCTTAATGTCTAAACGTACTTCCCTATCTTCTTTTCCACCATAACTTTAAAATTTTGGAAGTGAGTGAACACCTCGCTCTTCTCTTTTATGAAATATACCCATACTTTGTGTGTATCGTCATCAATGAAGGTAACATAAAACCTACAACCGCCCATGGATGTGGTATTTGCACGACCCCAAACATCTATATGTACTACTTCTAGTACATTCTCACTAACATGTTTTGTCATATGGAAATGATGCTCTTAACTGTTTACCAGATTGACATGCTACACATACCTTTTGCATTTCTGCAACTTTGAAATTTGGTATTCCATGGACAATCTCCTTTGACTGCATCAATTTCAGCCTTTGCAAGTTTGCATGTCCAATCTGTTTGTGCCACATCTCTATATCTACAATAACTCCTACACCTTTTGCAACATGGCTGCATTCATTTCAGGAATCTTCGACATTTAAGGTGAACATCCTACCCACTTTGTTTTCCTTTGGCAACCAATCGTCCATCCTATTTGTACTCTTCTACATATAATCCATCAGCATGAACCTGACTTGTAATCCTTGGTCAACCATTTGTCCAACAGCAACCAGATTCTTTGTTATATTTGGAACATGCAGCCACATCAGTAAGATGTTTTACCTTTCCATCCTCCATTGATAGTGCTATGTTTCTTGTATGCTCAATAGAATGTGATGTCTCATCACCTGTTTCAACATATCCAGGAACTGCCAATTTTTGCAAAGTACTAAACCATTCTGCATGACCGGTCATGTGATTTGAAGCACGTGAGTCAACATACCAAACATTATCATTTGATTTTGAAACACCAGCAGACATGGTATTCATCATGTTATGTTGAATCATGAACAACTTCTCAGAATCATCTACCACTTGTGGATGCATAGTTATTCTGCTATCTTCTGTTATTTTGATTCTTCAACCTGCAATCACGTTCAAAGTGTCTAGGTTTACCACAGTTCCACGATCCTTTATTGTCATTACCTGAATCATTTCTTTGGAATTTCTACGGCCTCTTTGGCTCCCCCTGCCTCAAAATTGTCATCTTCCTCCTGCATGATTTTGTTGTTGACTTTGGTCCTTGGTTACTATTTCCTCTTCCACTTCCAAAACCTCTACCTCTGCCTCTTTCTCTACCAGAGTAGAATACCTACTCAGAACTAGATTTTCATTGGGATTTTGAATCCTCACCAAGATTCTTTTCTTCAATAATCCAGCATAGATACCAGATCAGCAAAATTTGGAATATTTTTTCCCTGGTTTGTATAGAAGTTTTGAATCGCTCATATGCAGCTCCTAAACACGAAGACACACTTCCACCTTATCACCGTCATCTACATTCATGCCAATCAATGCAAGTGACTCACATATGCTTTTGATTTTCAAGGTATAGTCACTTACCGACATGCTCTTCTTCTCCAATGTATGCAGCTCGTTCTTGAGTTTCAATTTCCGTGCCTTTGTATTGGTCTCATACAATGAGACCAAATTGTTCCAAGCCTCTTTTGGAGCCTTGGCATCCTGTATGTGTCCAATCATGCTATTCTATATTCTAACAAATAGCCAATACATTAGCTTTCGTGCTCCTTGATTCCATTCCTCATATGATCTTACCTGATCTGCAATCTGATTCCTTTCTAGTAATTGCGGAGCATTTCCATTCTCTCCTTCGATGTACTTCCAGTAGCCTTTTCCCATCAAGAAATTCATCATTCTGAATCTCCAAGCATGGAAGTTGTTCTTGTCCAGCTTATCGCTCATAAGCTGACTCATTCCATCTGTGTTAATTCGATCTCAGGAAAAACAGAGTTTTCATGTATCAACAGTACATGGAATCACTTGAAATTCTAAATCTAGAATATATGAGTGTTGCCAAAGACAATGCAAGTTACAGTTTCTGAAACTGACTTGGTTTTTCTACAGGCCCCACCTTGCGGGCTCGAAATAATCAAGATGGATCCGAAACTTTGATCTGACAAAAACGAGTGATCCTAAAGGGATAACTCACAAAAATATTTTGAGGTCTTCTACTGTCACGCCAATTTTCATAACAAATGGAGGTCATTTGTGAATCGTGTTTTCTCCACGCCTTGTTACGTACTCTTCACCGTTGCCTTCTCCACGAGCTCTCTACAGCCATGCTGGCTCTGATACCATGTCACGAGGAAGGAGATAAGGAAGAGAGCTCACACACACACACTCTCTCTCACTCTCAAGGAGAAGCACACACACAGATTGAGGCAAGGAAGAATGATCTTCTTCTTCTTGTATTACATAAAAAGGAATGTACAAGAATGACCTAAAAAACAAGAATACAACAAGTGCAATATATAAAGATCAGTACATAAGGAAAAACTTAATGTCCGCAAATGAGTGAGCTGGCAAGGAACAAATGTGCCATCACTCTCGGTAGATAAATCTAATAAAGCTCAATGAAGTATCCCTGACATATACCAGCGTGACCACTATACATGTCAGAGAAACGAAAAAGTGGTACGTGTCATCCTGGATCATCACATGTTGAGCTTGATATCTCAACAGTTACCACATACATGATTCACTCATATGTGGTGGTACTTTGTACTTAGGGATATTATTCAGCTCTTACTTCAATTCAGTTCATCATCAATAAAGAGAGCTATTCCAACCATCCATCTTCTTCATGTGTCTTGTTGCATTTGTGCTCCTTGTGTGTGCTTCTCGTGTGTCTCTCGCACTTCTACACACACCCAACAGTGGTATCAAAGAAGGTTCAGCTCCTTCTCAAGTTTAGATCTTTTGCATCGCGGTGCGTGTGCACTTTTACTAGTACAAATTGACTTCGGAGCATAGAACGTTGCATTTTAGTAGCCAAGAAACATTTCCACTAGTTGCACTAGAGTTTTACCCCCATTTCGAAGCCATTCATGTAGTCAAAATTGCCATTAGAGTGATAATTTCTGAGCTAAAATTTCATCATTCCTTTCAGCTTTCGTCGAAGTAAAGATTTTATCACATTCTTGTTCCTTAGTGAAATGGCGGGCAGCAATGACTTGTTTGGCATGCTTCAAGCTGAAGATAAGCTTGATCGGACCAACTATCCAATGTGGTCTTCCATGATGAAGCATGTTCTTGTTGCAAAACAACTTTGGAACATAGTGGCAGATGTAGATCGAAGACCCGCAGGTTCTTCTACTTCACAGTCTACCATCACAGATGGAGCTTCTTCTTTAAGTATAGTGGTTTCTCCTTCTCCACCTACACAGGAGAAGCTTAGATGGGATGGAAAAGATGCTCAAGCTCATGCATTGATTGCGCTTTCTGTGAAGCATCATATAGTTTCACACATTTGGTCATGTTCTACATCAAGACAGGCATGGGACACTGTTGCTTCTTTGTATATTGTGCATAATGAAGCACGTGTTGCATACTTGAGGGTCGTGCATAATGAAGCACGTGTTGTGTACTTGAGGAAGCAACTTGAGGATGTATGTATGGCTAAAAAAAAGTCGGTGGATCTTTATGTGACGTGCATCAAGGACTTGAAAGATCAATTGGCAATGTTGAAAGGATTACTAGAATCTTTTCAAAGCTTTACTACTACACTCCGTTTGGTTGCAAAAGAGAATCCTAATTTGTATGCATTTGATGATGTTGTGTCTCATCTTTTGCAAGAAGAGCAATCTAGAGTGAATAGGAGTGGTTTAATTGAGGGAACACAAGCACTTGCTATCTCACAAAAGGGGAAAAGTAAGTATGGTTCAGCTTTGGGTTAATCAAAACCAAAGCCTCAACCTTCCTCTTCCACTCGTTCCTCTAATGATGCTGATTTGCAAAAGAAGAAGAGATGCAAATATTACCGAAAGGCTGGTCATACTATTGATGAGTGTAGAAAGCTTGCTAAACGCAATGAAAAGAAGAAGGAATCAGGCATATCTATTGCTAAAAATTCAAGAAATGCAAAGAATGATGAAGCTAACATGGATCAAGATTTTTGTTCATGTGTTGTTACATGTTATTATGATGCATCTGTGAGCCGCTAGAATGGAATTCATAATTTATGTAATGTAATTCTGAAAAGTCG
Source organism: Ceratopteris richardii (assembly GCA_020310875.1). Taxonomy (NCBI): domain Eukaryota; kingdom Viridiplantae; phylum Streptophyta; class Polypodiopsida; order Polypodiales; family Pteridaceae; genus Ceratopteris; species Ceratopteris richardii. Next base: position 19,396 of record MU264360.1, read on the forward strand.
CACACATACCAAAAGGGTGTAGCACAAACAGTTGTAACCCTTTTTCGATTAATGTAAGAGGGGTGTGTGTGAGGCAGAGGGTGATGACGCCAGACTGTGAGTCTGGGCGAAGTGCCTGAAGTGGATCATGTTGCATTGACCATATCTTGCATATTCTGAGTATTCTGTAACTCTGTTCATTAAGTCCAGTAATTAGTCAAGTGTTCTGGTGAAGTATTAAGTTAATTTGATATCGCGATAAAGTGACGAAGTTGTGCAGTTAATTGTCTTGTGGTGAAGCATGTTGTAATATGTAGAACAGATTTGTATTTGAAAGATAGTTTAATTCGGATCATTAAGTTGGTGCAGTAGTATACATTGAATCTGTAGATTTTGGGAAAATACAAACAGGGTCTCTATTTTACAGACCCCTAACCATCCCAAGAACCCAGATTTGATAACAGTTTAAACATTAGTTTAACACTGGTGCCTTCTGTGGGAAATGGAGTAGCCAGTTGAAGAAAAGGTTAAGGGTCGAAGAAGAATTCCTTGATATATGTCGATACACGTTCTAGCAAATCTTATCCCAAATACCAAAGTGATCAACATCCCTGGGTAATTCCAAGTTCGTTAGGAACACCCTCTAGTGGTAGAAGTGAAGAACAACTAAATTCCGGTGGCAATTCGTTGCTATTCAAAAGCAGTTCAGAAGCTTATGGCGATAATCTGGTGTGTTTCGGTGATCGTCCAGTACATTCTAAAGATAGTACATTAGTTTTTGGTTGTATTTCGACGCAGTGCGGTGACAGTTCAGCATTATCTGGTGAGAATTCAGCGACTTTCGGTGACAGTTCAACATGGTTCGATGAGAATTCGGGGATTTTTGTGAGAGTTCAGCATTATCCAGTGACAACTCGGTGATCTCCGATGATGCTGCGGTATTGTTTGGCAAAAATCTATTGCATTCATCGTTTTTAGGTGCAAGTTTAGCCAATTTCAACACTAAAGTTGAGAAAGGGTTGTTAGATTTTGAGCTAAGTAATCGGTCAGAGATATCTTAGGACTGGAAAGTTGGCAAAGTGACCATATGGTCTAGGAACATCAAGAAATACTTCCCCAAAATTTAGGCAACATGAGTAGTTCACAACAACAACAAAAACAACAACAGCAACAACAACAATAGCAATAGATTATTCCACCGCATGCGGTGCCAGCCGGAGTCACGTACACAAAATTTGGAGGTTTTCCGGGAGATGCGCATGTGCAGACATTTGAAATTAATTATGCGTTTGAATTACCCAGCAGACCTGCTTATAAAGCCATTGTGTTCCAGTCAACTTTGGTTAATGAAGTTGCACGCTTGTGGACCAAGTATGACTTGAATCATTTCCGAAAGTATGATGACGTGAAGGATGCATTTCTGCAACGCTTCCGATTAAAGAAAAATCCAGTAGAAATTTTTGATTACCTGCAGAATAACAGGCAGAAGCCACACACCAGAATGTACAAGATTATGCCACCCTATTCCGGACTCATTACGACAGGTTACCACCAGCGCATGCCAATTTACCAGATGATGTCATTACTCAATGGTTCATAACCAAGATTAAACCCCCAATTGAAACAGATCATGATTATACAATATGTGGGAGGAATGACCTTGGATGCCGTAATCGCTATGGATTTATAGTTAGAAAATAAAGTGGGCGGATTCATTGAAGATTTAGAGTGGTTTGAAGGCATCCAAGCATTTGAATGAGGATCCTCTGAAACAAATTTATTGTACTAAATGTAAAACACAGGACACACTAGCTCAGCATGCGCTCTGAATCAGATGACCTGCGCTATTTGCCATATAGCGGACCACACTACGGAGACCCTATCCTTATAACGCCAAGGGTACAAAGCAGAACGACTTTCAATGCCATTATTCAGGAACAAGGGCAATCGGCCAGACACTATGTACCACCACAAATGAGGAATACTCCTTACCAAGGATACAAGAATTATAGAGGAGATCGGTCAACTAGCTTTGGACAAACTCGGTTGGAATTGCGGGTCCATCAGGTGAAGGTGCACCTCCTCCACCACCCCTAAATGTCATTTTTACCGTGAAATAGGGCATATACGTAGGTACTCTAAAGATGAGGCTGAGTATGATAAAAGGAAAAAGGAATGACAACAACCGATGGCAACACATGGTGTACATTTCAGCAGTAGACACTCAAATGGTAGTGGTGCAAACACGCTCAAGAAAGCAATTACAGCTAGCTGTGGAGATTTTTGAACCTGGAATTCATGAACAGCAGAAAGTGTTTACCTAAGAAAGCAAGTGGGCGACCCAGGAACAAACTGTTTTTCCTGACCCAGTTCCGTGACACTGCAAAGCATACTCGCAGGCAGTACCGGAAGGAAGAAATCTGATCCAAACAATATCAGAGTCCCCACCGGACTCTGTATCGAAAACAGCAAAATTTGATCCAGTGTGGGATGTCTTATCCAAGGCGTCAATTCACTACCATTGGGACAATTATTGGCTTTGGTCCTTGGCAATGCACCAACAATTCAACAACAGGTCAGTTCAGGACCTTTCATGTGCTCCTTGACAGCAACAATTCAGCCAGAATTGATCCGATGGTGGACCACACGGTGCCCTTGATTATGGTTTGGTATAAGAATCATAAAATAACCCAAGTATTAATTGATGGAGGATCTGGAGTAAACATATGCAACAGCTGCACTTTGGTCAACGGATGAGATGGACGCACATCGAACCTGTTCAATTTTTTGTCCGCATGGCTGATCAATCCTGAGTTCATCCGGTGGGATTGGTGTGAGACATTCCTATTACTCTTCAAGGAGCTGTATTTAAAATGACCTTCGTTGTTCTGGAATTACCAGAATCCAGCCTTGATTATAACCTGCTCTTTGGACGACCATGGTTAAAGCAAGCTAAGGTAGTTCAGGATTGTTCAGTGCATGAATTGATTTTTAAGTATAACCACCGGAAATATGTCGTTCCACTGGACGACATGAAGCCTTGTGACTTGCATGCATGACCAGATGTAGCAGAATCTGTACACATGCTGGATTTCAGATGATGAAGAGGAAGCTTTTCTTAAAGCCAACAAGGATCTGATGGCGCTGGGAACTATGGACTTACAAACGGTTGCAGATAACTGGAGTCTGGCGGCCTGTACGATAGTACCACTGATCGCTGAACCAGAATCAAGGGCAACACCAACCCTGGATGATATGATGCTACAACAATTGCTTCAGCCAATTGATGACTTCTACCATGCCCTGATAGTTCTATGTACCGGAAGACCAATTGGTTACCTGCAACTTAGGTGATGAAGCCAGTCCACGGCCAGTAAAGATCAAGGCAGGACTATCAGAGACCTTCCAAGATAACTTACTGCAGTTACTATGTGAATTCTTTGATGTATTTGCTTGGGATTACCGTGATATGAAGGGGTTGGATCCGCGCATCTATCAACATCTGGTTATGCTGAAACCAGATGCCCGGCCTATTAAAACAACCCAGCTATTGAATAAATCCTCACTATGCGGCTCAGGTCAAGTGGAATTGGATCGATTGCTGAAGGTTGGGTTTATTGTCCCCATCGAGCATGTAGAGTGGATTTCCCCCATTGTCATAGTCCCTAAGAAGAATAAGCAATTACGAATTTGTGCGGACTACCGAAAATTAAATGCAGCCATAGTACTTGATCAATTCCCTCTGCCATTTTTGGACACAATGTTAGATGATGTGGTAGGTCATCAGATGTAATCCTTTTTGGATGGATTATAGTGGTTATAACCAAGTACGAATGGCAGAGCAGGACATTCCAAAGCAACATTTATAACCAATTGGGGCGTTTATGCGTGTACAATGATGTGGTTTGGTTTGTGAAATGGCCCAAGTACATTTCAATGTTGTATGCAGGAAGTTTTCTCTCCTTATCTAACTACATTCATGAGAGTTTACTTGGATGACTTCTCCCTTATCCTGTGATACTTCGGTGCATCTGTATCATTTATGTGCTATTTTTTAAAGTGTTGAGAATATCGTTTGTGCTTAAACCCAAATAAATATGTATTCTCTGTATCTTGTAGCAAGTTTCTAGGGCACATTATCTCAAAACAAGGGATCCAAGTTGATCCAGATAAAGTGAAGGCAGTATTGGAGGCACTTGCTCCCAAGACACCCAAAGAAGTGATGCCCTTCTTGGGACAAAAATCCGGTGGCAATTGGTGACATTTGCAGTGGCTTGATCATCTGGCCACGCCCCTCAATCGAGGTGATAACCAGTACTCCTCTTGAATGGACTGAAGCCTGTCAGTTGTCTTTGGATCGGTTGAAATCATTGTTAATGCAAGCACCTATTTTACAAGCGCCAAATTGGGAATTCCCATTCACGTCTTTGTGGATGCGTCCGACATTGCAATTTGGCAGTGTGCTGATGCAAACAAAAAGAGAAATGGTTCCGTCCAGTGTATTATGCGAGTCGCAGATTAGCTCTAGCAGAGTCGCAATTATTCAGTCATCGAACGTGAATGTCTCGGATTAGTGTATTCGGTGAAGAAATTCCGGCATTATCTTACTGGGATGCCGTTTCACCTTCATGTCGATCATGCAGCCTTGGTGTACCTTGTTCGTCATTAGCATGTGGGAGGATGGTTAGCAAGATGGGTATTGTTGCACCCAAGAGTTTGATTATTCGGTAGTACATTGACCAAGGTCCACAAACGTGCTTGCTGACTTCTTATCTCGATTAGATTCCGGTGAACTTCCAGAAGGAGTTGATGATACCAAAACCTGCTATCTATGCAACAAAGATGGTACAAGAATGATCAGCAAGAATTGCCGTTAAAATCCTCCTATTATGACACTTTGATGCTTTTCTTGACCAGTGGATGTCCTCCCAGCACGACCTTTCCTGCTGCTCGAACGAAAACTGGCCATGTATAGTCTGACAATTTGTCTATTGTAGGGCAGTTATATTATATAGATCACTCACGAGTGCTACTAAGATGTGCTCCACCACATGAAACTGCTTCAGTAATCACAAATGGCTCATTCATGCCCCAGCTGGAGGTCATTTTGTGGTTGACCTGACGCCATCGGAAGATTTGTAGATTGGCTTACGGTGGCCTACTATGTACTGTGATATGACCAAGTATGAGCGACAGTGCGATGTGTGTAAGCGTTCAGGTCAACCTTTACAAAGACATTTCTTTCCACTCCAACCAGTTTTGCCTCTCGAACCCTTTCAGAAATAGGGTTTGGATTTTATCGGACCGATTACACCTCCTGCGACACTTACTAGTAATAGATATATTCTTACATGCACAGATTATGCGACTCGATGGGCCGAAGCTTGGGCTCTACGGTCAGCCACAGCTGTTGCGGTTGCTAAATGTTTGATGAAAGATATTTTTCCATGCTATGGTTTACCCTTGGAGATTGTGACTGATCAAGGTACACACTTTGCTAACACATTAATGCAAGTGCTTACTCACACCTTCCAGATTGTGCATAAGTTCAGTTCCCCCTACTATCCACGAGCGAATGGCCTTGCCGAGAGCACAAACAAATCTCTTTTGAACATCTTAAAGAAATTGGTATTGGAATGCCCGGAGAGATGGGAAAAATTCCTACCTACGATGGGCTTACCGTACAACATATAAAGTGGCGACCAGAACAACTCCTTTCAAGTTGGCATAAGGTTTGGAGGCGATTGACCCTATGGAATTGGTGATTCCTAGTTTGCGAGTGGCATTAGAGCAGAAGTTGCTACCGGAAGAATCATTTCCTTTTCGATTGGATGCTTTACAGTCTATGGATGAATAGCGCCTCGATATTTTTTTGGTGCTGCAAGAAGTTCATCTCAGACAAGCAAGAACCCACGATCGTTTCCTTAGAACCCCTGTTTTTATGATAAACCAATTGGTGCTCTTTTATAATGCTAAATCTAGATCCGTAGGAAAGTTTAAACTACGTTGGTTTCGTCCCTACCGTATTGTCGAACAAGTGGGACCAACAACTTTTCGATTATCCACCTTAACTGGTACCCTTCTCCCTAAGGCGATCAATGGATCGAAGCTTCGTCCCTATTATCCATTGCCTTTGTCCTCATGATGCTTGATCGGCATTTTTACTTTTCACCCATTTTTTTTCCCACTGTTCTACCTTGACGTTCCTTTCCTTTCTGCATGATTCCGATTGATCGACTGATCCTAATATTTATGTTTTCTTACTTCACCATGATTGGTAGCCGGCTTCAGTGTCTCCAATTATGTTAAATGCATGCATGTTGCCATTATGTCTCTATATTTCCAATACTGCGTGATGATTATGTTTCTTTTCACATGATTCGTTCAACGTTTCTACTTAATCCTGTTCTTCACGCTGTTTTTTGCTATTGCATCCTTGTGTGCTTGTGAACTCTGTGTTATCTGTGCTTTTGTGTGCTTTCGCCTGCGCCATGGAAGCTCTGGAAAATATTGTCACCTTCTAGTCTGGCCTCGCTCCGGAAGTGAGCGAGTATCTACGTGTCTGTGGCCTCCTGGCCTTCGTTGAATTGCCTTGGCATTCAGTGGAGTGTCATCCCTTTTTTGTGCAGATAATCTTTGTCATTGCTGCTACGCCAGCTACAGAACAATGTTGGCTGCTCGCATGTCTTAACCCCCACATTGTAGTCACCCTTAGTACCGTCACCGAGCGATTCCATCTCCCTCATGAGGGTCTCGTTGATGGACCTCTCTTACCCATGGCTACAATGAAAGAACTCTTACCCCGTCACTCGTCCAACGAGTTTGCCATATTGTGTCATCCTAAACCGAAGCGCACCGCACTCTAGTTCCTGGTAGCTGCCCTTAATCTCCAAAAATGCACCTACGACATCTCTCGCCCCTTTTACTTGATGATTGACACTGCAGTGAGAGAAGTAGTTAACTTCGCTTGTCTCAACCACAGGCCGTACAAGAAAGAAGAAAAGAAATACCCTTAATGAAGCTACTTCAAACCCTATATTAGTGGCCACTTTGTTATGGATACTGGTATGGATATCATCTGTTATGTTAATTTTTATGGCAATAAGTGCAGGGCTTTACAAGGATGTGGAAGGAGTACCTGCAAGTCTTTGTAAACAGAGGACTCCATTGGTTGAAGAAACTGGAATAGTAAAAATGAAATTTCACAGACTAAGTCACACAATAGCTAAAACATAGATACAAACGATGGAATATGGGGAAGATATTATTCCAATGAAAGATTCAGGGTGGCCTTGTCAAATGGTTAGTGTGCCTAAAAGGAAGATAGATCAAAGGAATTGTAGTACAATTTGAGAGTGTGGAGGGCAAAGAGTTTCAATTATTCATCATATCAAGGCTCAAGGCCTATCATCAACACAAGTGAAGATTCTTGGATCACTTGGAACTTGTAAAATCTATCCAGGTTGTACATAGCCTTTCTTGTACCATTTTTTTTGCTTAAATTTTATTATTTTTCATCCATCTTCATGCTTGTTCTTTGAGTTTTTATGAAAATTAGAAGCCATTTTCACAACCCTTTGAATGAACAATTTTTTGGAAATTTTTAGGAAGTTTTTAAGAGTTTTTAGATTTTCTTTAGAAATTTTCATCATTTTTCAATGTTATTTTTCTTGATAATATAGAGAAAAATAGGAATCTCTCTATGGATTTGACTGGGATAAGTAGTCTAGAAATTTATGAAGTTTTTTGAGAATTTTTGTGATTTTTTTTATTTTTTTGGATTTTTATCTATTTTTAAAGTATTGAAAAAAAAAGCGGACCTCACGGCTGCTATTTTTTATTTCACAAAAAAACTCTCTCTCTAATCTCTCTCCACCCCTTTCCCCCCCTCACCCCCCCTCCCCCCCCCCCCCCCCACCCCCCTTACCCCCTCCTCCCCCCGCCCCAACCTTACCCCTCCTTACCCTATCCCTCTCAGCCCTTTAACCCTCCCTAACTTTTCCTTTCTACCCTCCATTCTCTAGCTTCTACTTCCTAAATGCAAAATTTCCCATTTTGGTTATTCCTTGGTGATTGTTCTTTTCGGCACCTGGTGGACTTGGTAGCTGCTCAAATGTCCTTTTGAAATTTGTACACAAGAGGTATCAAAGTGAATCTCTGTGCTCATGGTTGGCTCTTAACTTTCTGGGATGGAAAGCCCATTAGGAGGTGGTCAATTGTTGCCCATCAAAGTCAAATTGGTCAAAGTCAACATGGTTAAGGTCAAACTAGTCAAAGTCAAGGTGGTCAAGATCAAAGCATTCAAAGTTCAGTTGTCAAGTTGCACAGGTAGTGGACAATCAATTTGTTCACAATGGTTATGTTTTGCAGAAAGGGGATGCAGTTGCAGATTATCTTTCTGCAAGTTTGAAGGGTTTTTAAAGGTGCTTGGAAGGTTCAGGTGAACCCTCCCTTAGGTACATATATTGAAGAAATGAAGGCAAAAGTAAAGGTATGTGAAGTGGAAGCGGTACATAAAAGTGAAAGTATGGCCCCCCATTTAAAATTTGTTGTTGTCCTAAAGTCACTACAGGACAAACATGGAGTTGTTGCCTATGCACATTTTTAGACAATCTTGGGACAAAAAGGTGAGCACCAAGATACTCTATCAGTTAGGAGCATATGTACATGAACCAACACTCAACTCAAGGCATGCATTATTCTTGGTTAGACTAAGCAAGGTGGGCATAGTCTACATTAGGAGAGAGAAGAGCAAGAGAGATTCAGTCAGTGTGTGACA
>MU264361.1:0-28146 GCA_020310875.1 Ceratopteris richardii
GGGGATGCTCCAAAAAGAAGCAGGGTACAGATGTGACATGTTACCAGTGTGGTAGGAAAGGCCACAAGAAGCCCGATTGCCGATTCTACAAGGAAGAGCTTGAGAGGAAGAAGAATGCTGGAGACAAAAAAAAGGACAAAAGGAAGATAAGATAGATGGACAAGACAGCCAGAAAGAAAAGGAGAAGACCAATGTGGCCTCTAGTGTTGTTATTGAGGAGCTTTCAGATATGGAAGATATTCTATGTGCTACTATATAAGTTGAAGATGCTCATGCACATGATGTCTCTTGCAATGTTCATGTAAAGGACATGTCGATCACTAAAAGTGATCTAATTGATGCTTTATTGACTATAAATGATGCATTATCCCAGACATGGATTATTGATTTTGGTGCTTAGTTTCATGTGACTCCTGTCAAGTGAGTGTTTTGTTACTTTTTATGCAGGCAACCATGGCCATGTATACCTAGGGAATAATCATGCATGTCCCATTGAAGGTATTGGCACTGTGCATCTTTCAACAGATAGCACAAATGAGCTTGTCCTGCATAATGTGAGATATGTACCAAGAATCAAGAAGAGTTTGCTCTCTGTTGGGCAAATGGATATGCATGGTTACAGCCTTTTATTTGAAAGACTCATGGAAGATGACCAAAGGGTCACATCTGACTGTTAAAGACACGAAAAAGGGAACTTTGTATTGCTTGCATGGAAAGGCCTTGTTTGGCAAATTCATTGCATTGGCTGAGATTAATTCTCAAAAGAAAGTGTGGCATAAAAGACTTGGCCATATGAGCCAAAGGGTATATCCCAAACTTTGTAATTTGAAGAAGCTTGATGTTAAAGGCACCAAGCTAGATTTTTGTAATGATTGTCAATATGAAAGCAAGTGAAAAGTTCCTAGTACTCTGGTGTGCCTCGTAAGTCTTGTATATTAGATCTTGTCCATTCTAATGTATGTAACATGCCCACCAAATCTATGGCATGCTTTATATTTTATTTCTTTTGTTGATGTTTTTCCCAGTAAAATTTGAGTGTAGTTACTCAAATCAAAGGAAAATTTGGGCATAAAGAGGGAGCTTACTGTTCCATATAGCCCCTCTTCTAATGGTGTGGCTAAAAGGTATAATCGGACTCTTTGTGAGAGGTGAGATGCATGTTGTCCACATCTAATCTTCCTCATGTTTTTGGGGAAAGGCTCTTAAAACTGCAGTACATATATGCAATCGATCCCCTCACATGTCCTTGAAAGGTGACATCCCTGAAGAGGTTTGGTCAGGCAAACCTGCTTCATATGATCACTTACACGTCTTTGGCTTTGAAGCTTTTGTATGCATAAGACCTGAGTTGAGGAGTAAACTTAATGCCAAATCCATTAAAGGCCTCTTCATGGGATACGGTGAAGAAGGTGAAATGGGTTATAGAATATGGCTACCTCAGCTGAAAAGGGTCATACGCAGCCTGGGGTGTTGTTTTTAATGAGGCAAGGCTGCTACAAACAATGTTGCCTCGAAACATGACCATAAAAAGGTCATATTTCAGCAAGACCAGCCACATGTTAGGCCTATTTCAGACCCTCAAGATGCACCACACATGGCTGAAAATATAGATAATCCAGTGGTGTTTGAGACAGATGATGTTGGACTGCAAGAAGAGGCTCTTGAGGGGCATATGCAGCCACCTATTCATGCTGAAAACAGGGCTGGAAATGATGTACAACAGTCCATTAACAATGAAGAAGTTGATGTACCTCTAGATGTAGATCCATTACCGGGTAATGTGGATCACTGGGTAAGAACTACACTCCTAGGAGACCAGTGAATAGATATGACCCCTCTATACATTACATTATATTATCAGATGAGGGTGAGCCTCTTACTTATAAAGAGGCAAGCTATGTGAGTACAAGAAGTGGGAGTCAGCTATGCAGGTGACAAAGGCCTTGCAAGCTATGTGAGTACAAGAAGTGGCAAGAAGACAAAGGCCTTGCAAGCAAATGATACTTGGGATTCGGCTGAGTTGCCCAAAGGAAGGAAGGCCATTCCCAACAAGTGGGTGTACAAAATCAAAACTGTTGATGGCAAACCCAAGGCAAGGTTGGTTGCTAAGGGATATGCCCAAAAAGAGGGCATTGATTTCCAAGAGGTGTTCTCTCCAGTGGTTAAAATGACCACATTACGTGTGTTGTTTGCTTTCACAGCTGCCTTGGATTTGGAGTTATTCCAAATAAATGTTAAAACAGCCTTTTTGCATGGTAATTTAGATGAAGACCTGTACATGAAACAGCCAGAAGGATATGCCATTCCTAGAAAAGAGCATCTGGTATGCGAGCTGAAAAGGAGCTTATATGGGCTAAAACAAGCCCCTAAACAATGGTATAAGAAGTTTGATGCATTTATGCTCAAACATGGGTTCAAAAGAAGCCATGCAGACCACTGTTTGTACACTGAAAAGATGAATGGCAGCCCAATCATTCTTGTACTGTATGTAGATGATATGCTGCTGGCTGGGAAAAAAAGAGCACACTGAATGCTCTTAAACAGCAGCTGAACTCTGCATTCTCAATGAAAAATGTTGGGGAAGCTCAGCATATTCTTGGTATGCGAATAAATAGGGATAGGCAGCAGCATACTTTGCATTTATCCCAAGAAAAGTACATTGAAAAGTGCTGGACAGATTTAATGTGGCTTGTGCTACGCGTCTATGAAGAATGTCGCAAGAAATATCTTCCATTGAAGAGGAGAAAAGGCTCTCTTCCCCAACATGAAGTGGTCTCACCGGATCATGAAGATATCGGAATAAGTAATGCTCCATCCATTTCTATTGATTCAGCTGCACCCAGGTCCCACAATGAGTTCACATGAATGTGAGGAAGGAACAAGTCTTCCAAAGAGAAATAAGGGAGTATGTGAAAGTGGCAGTGGTTCCTCTCGACAACCTACCCTTGCACAAGTATCGGGTGGAGTATCAGGAACTTGGCTTTTCTTAAAGAAAGGCAAAGAGTGGCTAAAATTGAAATTGCAAGAACCATCGTTGAGTGTAATCCTCCCTTTAATGTGCTTCGTTTGGATCGATGGAGGCGTACGATAAGAGCCATAGCTAATGTAGGACCGTGTGAGGGATGGTATGGTGTTTCCTACAATGATATGCGCACAAAGAAATTGGATGAGGAAAAAGCAAGAATTGATAAATCTTTGGAGCCCATGCGAGCCGGTTGGGCCAAATATGGATGCTCCTCTCCTCCGATGGATGGAGTGATCGTAAAAGAGAGGGATTATCAATATCCTTGTCTCTTTCCCTCTTGGTACCTACTTCTTACGGGCGGTGGATGCGGGAGTAAGAGGCAAAAAGTCACTGGAAGCTTTATTTATTCACATATCCGGCAAGCCATACTTGAGGTAAGTTTCCAAATTCATTCTTCAACTTTCATTCATTAAAATTCAGATTTTGCATTCTAGATTATATTCAAAGAGAAAGAAATGAAGAAGAAGAAAGGATTTTCCGTGAGCTTTTATCTAGAGCTTGAGGAGATTGATCGGAGAGAGTCGCACACGATCTCATTCAAAGGTCATGATTTGTGGTTCAGGGTCCCGTCAGAGGCATGGAAGCTCCACTATTGCATATTCACAGCGTGGATCGAGTAGTAGATCTACTCCATCAGCTATGGAAGAGGAGAATGTGATCCTTGACACAGATCTTAGAGAGCCATCGTATGATGATGATGGCAACATTCTTAGTGACGGGGATTATGAGAATGCATCTATTGCTTCTTCTATTGGAGATGATGGACATTCATGTAGTGATCATCACTATGATGATTGATCATGATTCATGAAATATAACATTAAATTTTGTATTGTACTTTGGATTTTGGAACTTGGAGTTTGCGAAATTGACAATGTATTTTGAACATGTTACATTTGTTAGTGTTTACTTGTTTTACCTGACACATGTATCATGCATGATGTTATGACTTATGTCAATGAGAAATGTGCTTCTTTAATCTTGTTTTCAATTAAATTGAATGATGATCATTGAAATTTTCATACAATGGTGATTCTTGAATGTATGCAAATGCCAAATTGAAATGCTAAAATTTTAATTGTCAAGACTCAAATTTATGAATTTGTGCAGTGTGTTATGTGTCATATATAATAATGTGATTATATATATATATATATATATATATATATATATATATATATATTATATATATATATATATATATATATATATATAATATATATATATATATATATATATATATATATCGTACGCCGAAAGCTTAGTACGATCCCGTACCGTATGTGAACCGTACTGGATGCATCATACTGGACAAGACGTGACTACCTTGTTAGAAACCTGTGGGACCTGTGGAATTTAGTTAATGGGCCTACCTAATTTCCAACATTTGGTATCAGAGCTCCCATACTACCAACATAGGATGATTTCAGAGCATCTTCTAACATTTGACATATGACATACACACTTAATCTAGATGAGTAGAGATTTGAGAATTAAACAATTCAGTCACATGTTTATTTATCAGTGTGGAATATGAAGTTGATGATCTGTTAGCAGCCAAATATTTTTTGGAAGTACGAAGATACTTTATAGAAGTATTGCTTGAAGACCAAGACTTGATGAAGAGAAGGCTACTTCAAATTCAAGGAAAAACAATGGTTTGAAGAAGATGAAGGATCCAGATCAACATCAAATCACAGGTATTAGTTTCTACTATCAGAATGTCATTCGCAGGTCATATCTTAGAAGAGCAGTTATGAAGAGATTTGGAGGATTCAAGAAGCACTTTTGAACACTTTCATTACTTTGAAAGTTAAAAAATTAGCTACATCAAAACAAGTATCTAGAGATTGTCCTTGACAGTTTTGATAGATCTCTTTCACGGCCAGAAAGCTCATTCAAGAAGACAAATTTGGAGATTAGATCAGTTTTGTTTTCAGTCGATGCAAGGTTGAAAGTTTTTTTATCAGATGATGTACTAGAAGAGGTAATTCAACATTCAGCCAACTCGAGGAAAAGATTGGTGAATTCAGTCATATGACTTACATTTAAAGCAATGTATTGATTCCTCATATGCGGAGATGCTGAGATGGTAGAAGCATGTTTTATCTTCTATGTACACTTCCATTTATATACCATGTTTGTTTTGTCTCTTACTCTTAGCACTAGAGGTAGAGAAAAATTCATTTGAAGAAGTTAAGAGTGCTTGCTACTTCAAGATGAAGAGAACAAAAGGTATGGAAGAGAAGTTTGAAGATGTTGACATCATCAGGTGGAAGAAAGATGAAGAAAAGAAAGTCCAACAATTCCAAAGGGAAAGTAAGACTTCTCTTTTACTCTTATATTTTCCATGTACTTTTCCTACTTTTATCCTCTACATCCAAAGACAAGTCTACGAGAACATCTTGTGTGAAGAAGATAGTTTAAAGAAAAAACAATTTCTTGGTTTGCATTATACTTGGTCATGTTTTAGGTTTTGACAAAGAATTGCATTGAGAGAAACAAATGCAGCAGATATCTAACATTTGGTATGTATGAGTTATGTTTTAGTTGAAGATTTTGAGCAAGCAGCTTATATGTTCCCTCAAAGAATTCTTAGAGTGTCATTCAGAACTACTTGATATATGACAAGTTGCAGAGAAGTATTTTTCTTCTTTACCTAACTCTTGAGGTAAAAGAGTATTCGTAGCAGATGTTAGAGGCTTGGAGAAGAAAAATTCAAAAAATTCTGTATTTTCAGAAAGATTCAGAAGATTCAGTATTTTCAGAAAAATTCAGAAAATTCAATATATTCAAAAAAATTCATATTTTTTGATGTACCAGTCAGATGGAGAATCTACTTTTTATGTTTGTCTTGACTTTTGGATACATGGTTGTATTCAAAAAGATGTTCCATCAGATCCTATCACTTGATTGAGAAGTGGAGTTAGCCAAAAGAAAGTCAAACAGATACTATCACATTTCACCCGGGAAGAAATATGAAGATATGAAGTATCAACTTGCAAGCTTTTAGAGTTCTCAAGGTGAGAGTTTGTCCACTTATGTTTCAATAGAAATTGAAGATTCTTGGAAAGGATTTAGTTGAAGAAAAGTTTTACAACTTTATGTAAGAAGCAAGGACACTTAGAGACATTCAGGTAGTAAATCAAACATTCAGACATGAAGATTTGAAGAGAGCAGATTCTACACAAGTATTTTGTTGGAGAGATCTTGAATGATCTTGAAGATCTTGAGTACTTTTGAGTCAGATGTCTATCCTTTGTTTGTAAAATTATGAGCATTGGAAGAAGTCAAATATTCAGATTCTATCAGATTAGTGTTGCAGAGAAACAGAAGAAGATACTTGTTATGATTCAAAAAAAAAATTATGAATCCTAAAGTGCTTTCAGAAAGGTTTTTGTTAGGATCAACTAACCTTATTCTATAATTTGGAAAGATGAGGAATCGCAACGAAAGCTATTGGCATGTGTACAATGCTGATAAAAAGGGTTCAGATATTTTGTTTCAGACAGGTATTGATGTTAAGAAAGCAATACTAAATCACGAGAGATTAGATTTATTGAAAAAAAGGAAGACGTTCCAGATTTCATAAAGTTTGATATACTTTGAAGAAGTTTGGATATTGATGTTAAATCATCCAAGGGGGTGAAGAAACATAAAGACTTATTTTCAGCCATATGTGAAAGAATGCAAAATCATACCTACAGGTATTCCTATACTTCCTTTGTTTTCTCTTTATGTTCCAGCTTTGAAAGAAGAAGGAAGAAGGAGAATGTATGGAGAAAGTTCTTGTTAGGTGTTCCTGTTCGGGAGAAAGTTCCAGAGTTCTATTGCAGAGAAGCTTGATATTTCAGAGAGGTACGTTACTTGTGAGGTTCGCACATATATTATTATACCAGACTTTGAAGGAAAGAGGTATAAAAGACTTACAGATAGAACAAGGATGAAGACAAGATGACATCATAGATATAAAATTTTGGGGAGACACTCATGAGTTGAGTTGAGTACCAGCTAGTGTTCATAATACACTAAGTTGTGAGTTGTCAGTCACAAGTCCCAGGATTAAGTTCCTGATTCTGTTTAGTGTATTTACGTGACACAGCAGAAATACGTTGAGAAACCTTTCTTAAGGTAATGCAAATATGTGGATCCTAATGTGTTCTTACAGGTTTGAGAAGACAGGAGATAGCAGATTCAGAGTCAATTCATGCTACATATATTGTCAAGCAATGATTGCTTAATGTATGTTAACACTATTGGATATCTAGTTTGCATATTTTCTCAGGTATTATGGTTCATATTCAGCAAATTAAGATTTTTGAAGTTTTACGAATTCAAATTCAATTTTGAAGAAGACTTTTGAAGATAAAGTTTGAAGATCAATTCTAAATGACAAGTTTGAAGCTTATGTCAGTTTGCAGACGAATGAAGTTGCATATCCAATTCAGTTTATACCAATATGACATTGCAGGGGATGTTGGAACTCAAGGTCAAGCACAAAGCATGGAAGTGCATCAAAGAAGTGGACATACAAGAAGGAGAAGCAGGTAGGGAGCTCCAAGAAGCATATGCCAAATTTTCAGAAGAATCCCCTACAAAAACAATGATTTTCATCACTAAAAACCATTATAAATACCATTTTCTATTTTTGTAACTCCATTTTGTTCAAGCCGAGGAGTCCTCGAGCTTGAGGAGTATTAGAAGTATCATCCTACCAATTTTCATAATTTTTAGACTTTGTTTGAGCCCCAAATAAGCCCTGGAACTTAATTTTTAACGAGACCGGATACTAAGTCTGGACAGGGCCAAAACTAATCAAAAAACTATAAAAAGAGCTAAAGAGCTCATTTTTAAGGTTAGCTGGTTAGAGAATAGAGCTTGTTGTAGATTTGAGCTTTTGTAAGAGAACTCATTTGCAATCGAGATTCTTCCATTGTTCCTCTCTTTGCTCTTACCTTGTGTGTGTGTGCCATAGTGACAGGGGACGGGGGGGGCGGCAGCCAAAATGGCCAGGGACGTGCGTCCCCTGTCCCATACTGAAAATTGTGGGTCAGGGATGAGACCCGTCCCGGCCAAGCGACCCAGATAGGGGACACGTCCCGGTTTGTCGAGGACGCCCCGTCCCATGTCAGGAACGGCCTGGCGGACGGCCCAGTCCCCAAACTCATTTCTTTTGCACAATTCTTAGCCAAAAATCAAGAGGTCTATAGAGAATATTACATATATAATATGAAATGAATGAATTTTGATTCTTGAAAATCAACAATATAGAATTAATCTTTCATATAAGTCTAAAGATTATAGATGTCAAAGTTGAAAGACTCAAATGAATGTAGCATATGCAACACCATACTCTATGATGTCCATTTTATATTCTTAATGCTTATTCTCTCTACTATGTAATGTCCCCCCTTCTCCTTCTCTTTGAGCTTCACACTTACCCCCATCCCCCCTCCCCGTCCCGGGCCCCGTTCCATGACCACTCTTATGAGCCGGCCCCATCCCGGGACCCGTCCCAGGTAACTATAGTGTGTGTATGTGTGTGCATGCTTGTGTGCTTTCACTCACACACTTGTGCCTTCACTTGCTCACGGTCTTCATACCGGTCCTAACGTCTCCGCGGATTGACAAGTAAAGGAGGTGGTGCTTACACTTGAGCTACACCAAATTTTGGCGCCGTTGCCGGGGAGAGAGCTTCGAGGACGAGCGTTGTGATGATAAATCGTAGATTTGCGACGTTGGAAGTAAAAAAGCTGTCATTTCTGTTCATTTCCTGATTTTTCTTCTTCATCTTCATCATCATCATCATCACCATCTTCATCCATCTTCTTTTTCATAGAAATTTCTTGTTCTTTAGTGCATTTTCCATTTTCATACCATTTTTTCATGCATTATCGTGCGAGAAGGAGTTAGGAAGTGGAAGGGAGAGCAAGTGCCTGTGTTTTTTCACGATTTTCTGCACATACGGAGCTCGGCATTGCTCAGCGCTCAGAAATTACGAATCTGACGGAAAATCGCGATTTTCATGAAATTCAATTTTTTTCAAAAAAATGCGATTTTCTATTTCCCCCTTCAAAGCTTTTTAAAAAGAACACGATTCTAGGGTCATTCTCAAAATCGCGATTCTCTAGTTGTGCTCAAAATCGTGATTCTCTAAGTTTCTCAAAAACATGATTCTCTAGTCATTCTGAGAAGCGTGATTTTTTTGCGATTCTCAAAACACGATTCTGAAGTAAAATCGCAATTTTCATATTAAAAAAAACACAATTTTTAGACAAAAACACGACTTTGGGAAAATACGATTCTCTGTTGGCTCCAAAATCGCGATTTCCAAAAACAAGACTTTCATCCAAAATCGCGATTTTCACGATTTTCAAAACACAATTTTCAATAACACGATTTTCAATCAAAATCGCGATTTTCTAGTCATTCTCAAAATCGCGATTTTCAGGCCAAAAGCACGACTTTAACAAAACACGATTTTCATTCAAAATCACAATTTTCATGTCAAAAAGACGATTTTGATGAAAAACGATTTTCATTCAAAATCGCGATTTTCATGTCAAAAACACGATTTTGAGGAAACACGATTTCATTCAAAATCGTGATTTTCATGTCAAAAACACGATTTTGAGAAAACACGATTTTCATTCAAATCTCGATTTCATTCTCAAAATTGCGTTTTTCACGATTCTCACTCAAAATCGCGTTTTTCACGATTCTCACTCAAAATCGCGTTTTTCACGATTTTCATCCAAAATCGCATTTTTTGGGAATTGCTCAAAATCGCGATTTTCGCAAGTATTCAGCATTGCAATTTTCATGATTGCACAAAATCGCAATTTTCATAAGAGCTCAGCATCGCGATTTTCAAACCTCCCAAAATCGTGATTTTTCCAAAAGGTCCTATTTGCCTGTTTTGACCCCCAAGAGCCTGATTTGACATAACTTTTTCATCAAAAGTCCATTTTTTGAGCTCTATAGCTCGTTGGAAAGCTCGTTTCGAATCCTACATGGCCTCAACTGTTTTTTTATAAGAATAAGGCATTGATTTTCAGATAGACTAATTTGAAGTTGATCCTCATGTGGGATTAGGAAACCAAGGGGGCTCCAAAGGATTGAACTTGATTCCAATATGCCAAAAGCAAGCTCTAAGCAAAAAGTTCTAGAGATACCTCTCGATAAAATAGGGGACATGAGTGAAGGTGAAGAAGGTAATACTTATCTTCAATCACCTACCAAGGTTACACAACCAAAGCGATCATAGATTCAGGTGCTAGAGTTGCTATTGCGACCACCTCCTTGTGGAAAGCGATGGAAAAACCCACATTAAGACCAACTAGATGAAGCTTCAAATGGAAGAACGGTCATTTTGAGAGACCTCTAGGATTGCTCGAAGGGATAACTCTAACCAATTGTGGGATAGAGTTAGAGCACACCTTTGCTATATGTGACTTTGTCTACAAAGATGATCCTAGGAAGAGACCCTTCCTACAAACACTACAAATTGTACAAGATTGGGGAACCAACTCCTTGTACTTACAGCACTTAGGGATCACCACCAAGGTCAATTTGAAGGATTACACCTTCAGAGATGTACCACCCCTACAGTGGAATCCTATCCACAAAGCAAAAGAAGATTCTATCTCTGTGCATTCTGGAAGTTCACCCCTATAGTGGAATCCTATCCACAGTGGAATCCTATCCACAGTGGAATCCTATCCACAGTGGAATCCTATCCACAGAGCAAAAGAAGATTCTATCTCTGTGCATTCTGGAAGTTTACCTGATCCATCATGGCTTCATGAAGATACTCACTTGTGGATATGCAAGGTCGCAGAGGAAGAGGAAAAGCACCTAAAAGCAAGGGAAGAAGGAGCTCCTCCAAGAGATAGACAAGCATTAAAAGAGTAAATTCAAAGGATGGAAGTGAGAGCAGTCAGAAGAAAAAAGAAAAGAAAAGCAATAAAAAACAAGAGGAGGAGGAATCATTGTTCGAAGTACCAGAAAACTTCAAGAAATATGAGTTGAAGATCGAAAAATTTCGTACGAATGCCTAAGAGAGAGGCCATCATAGGAGAATCATATGATAATAAAGAAAAGACCAAAAAGATTGTTGTGACCATTGAGGAGAACGAAGAAAGATGTACCTACAAATGAGATGACCTAAGTGCAGAAGAAGAAATGGAGCTCGTAGATCTATTAAGGGAATATAGGGACATGTTTGCATGGCACTATAGAGACTTGAAGGGGGTAGATCCAAGAACATGCTCTCATACGATCCCCATGATTGCTGACGCCAAGCCCACTAAACAAAAGCCCTACACATAAAATGACACTTTTGCAGCTAAAATAAAAGAAGAAATCGACAGGCTGATTTAAGTTGGATTTATCTATGAGATTGAGCATACTGAATGGGTGTCCCCCATTGTAGTGGTGCCCAAGAAGAATGGGAAGTTGCGAGTGTGTATTAACCTTAAAAAAGTTAATGCCGCTACAATCAAAGATAGCTATTTGCTTCCAATCACTGAAAATTTATTGGAACGTGTTGCAGGCAAGGAAGTTTATAGCTTTCTTGATGGATTTTCAAGTTATAAAAGTAACCATAGCCCCAGAAGATCAACACAAGACGGCTTTTGCCACCGAATGGGGAATCTTTGCATTTCGTGTGATGCCATTTGGACTCACAAATGCACTTGCAACATTCCAAAGGCTCATGTGTCATGACTTCAAAGAGTTCTTGCGAAAGAACTTAGAAGTATATGTGGATGATTTATGTGCTCATTCCCAAGAAAGAAGATATCACATCCTTGAGCTCAGACAGATCTTCAACAAGTGCAGAGAATATCGAGTGTGTCTGAACCCAGAAAAGTGTGTTTTCATGGTACGTCAAGGTAAGATCTTAGGTCATATTGTTTCTAAGAACGGAATATCTACAGATGAGGATAAAGTAAGAGCCATAGCAGAGTTGCCAAGGCCAAGGAACATTAAAGAGGTACAAGCTTTTATGGGCCATTGTGGATATTATTGTAGGTTTATCCACATGAATGCGATCATAGCTAAACCTCTTTATGGTTTGTTGACAAATTTTGAGTGGAATGACGAATGCGAGAACTCCTTCAATGAGCTAAAAAAAACGTTTGTGCACGGCACCAATACTTACCACTCCTGATTGGAATAAACCATTCCATGTCCATATAGATGCATCCAATCATGCAATAGGATGTGTGCTAGCACAACCCACAGGTGAAGGAAATTTAGATTTACCCATAGCATACGCTAGGAGATAGCTAACCGCAGCTGAACGAAACTATACCACAACTGAGAGAGAGGGTTTAGACATGGTATATGCTGTGAAGAAGTTTAGACACTATTTATTGGCCAACAAGTTCAAGTTTTTCACTGATCATCAAGCTTTGTTATATTTGATCAATAAACCTTGCAATACAGGACGCTTAGTAAGATGGTTCCTCTTACTAATGGAATATGACTTTGAAGTTGTTGTTAGGAAAGGTAGAACCCACCTCCGGGTAGATCACCTTTCTCGCATCACTTCAGGAGAGTCACCGCAAGGAGTGTCTGATGAACTACCTGATGCTTATCTGTTCAATTTAGAAGTTGTTCCTAAATGGGCAAATAAGTTGGTACAAGTCCTAATCTTCGGACCCGCAAATAAGAATGTTAAAACATCACAAGAAGAAATTATAAAATCACAAAAATATCACATATTGGCAAGAAGCATGTACAAACAAGATACAGAAGGTGTACTAGCTTGTTGTGTTAAGGATGATGAACATAGCAGTTGGTTGCAACAAGCTCATGAAGGATTGCTAGGAAATCACTATTCTAAACAACGAACATTGCAGAATTTGAAACGTTTAGGAGTGTATTGGCCTAGCATGGACAAAGAAATACATGAGTGGATAAAGAATTATCAAGTGTGCAAAGAAAAACCCCCAGTGGAGCATGCGACTCTTTATCACGTATCATTAGTTTCAGATTGGAGTGCTCCATTCGTAGAATTCATGAGATCAGGGACATTACCCAAAGAGGCTAGCCTAGCACGAAGAAGAAGCATGGAGCAAGAGGCTCAGGACTATGCCTTCATCGGAGACAACCTATATCGAAGAGGCAAGGATGGATACTTAAGATTGTGCATTCATGAATAAGACTATTTGAAAGTCTTAGAAACTGCACACAGTGGAGTTGCAGGTGGACATTTTGGTCCTGATCGAGTAATCAAGACAATTCTATTCTCAGGACTTTGGTGGTCCACTCTTCATATGGATGCACATACCTATGTGCTCCATCTACTATGGTCATCAATAAATGAGACAATACCTTGATCCTACCTATGAAGGTTCTTGGCTGGCCCCCATACATCTGTATGTACTAGGTCCAATAAGTTGTTGTGGATGTAGCATTTGTGGTTGAATGGTTGTCATTGTGCCTTCCTAATCTGACATGCATCACATCTGATGATCATATGTTGCTCTCATATGTTTGATAATCCAAGAAAACTTTGATCCCTGCACATATCCTTTAAGGTTCTTTCATTCACATGAGCTAGCCTCTCATGCCAAACTTCAAGCTCACTTAGGGTTTGAGACCCAAAGTTGAATAAAGCTATGTTTTTGGTTTCTCTTACTTCAAAAGTAAAGAGCCTACGATGCTTCTCACCTCTGGCTATCTTCTTGAAGCCTTGACATGGATCTTTCACAAAAGCTCCATGTTGGGTGAACCTAACTTGCAAGCCTTTCTCAACCATTTGGCCTACACTTATTAGGTTTTTCTATAATAGTGGGAACATAGAGTACCTTGCTCAGAATATTTATCCTTCCATTGGAAGCTTTGACATTACCAATCTTCTCCACACTATGCTTTGTGTCATCCCCTGTTTGAACTTCATGTCTATGCTTTAGACTTTCCAAGTCAGATAAGAGAGTTATGTTGCCTACAACATGATTTGAACATCCTGAATCTATGTAGAATAAATGATCATCTTCTTTACCTTCCTTGTGGCTTAGATTCATCAAGAGCAATGATTCTTCATGTTCTTGATCTTCATAATAATTGTTGTAGTCCCTTCTGTTATTGTTATTGTTATTGTTGAAGTTGTGTCCACCTCTACCTCTATTGCTTCCATATCCATCTCTTCCACTTCCTTTCTGTTATTGCTTGTATTGTCATTGTTGAAGTTGTGTCCAGCTCTGCCTCTATTGCTTCCATATACATCTCTTCCACTTTCTTTATGGGTCTTTCCATTGAACCAACAATTCTGAGTGGTGTGGTTGGTCTTATCACAGGTGGCACAAGGTTG
Source organism: Ceratopteris richardii (assembly GCA_020310875.1). NCBI lineage: Eukaryota > Viridiplantae > Streptophyta > Polypodiopsida > Polypodiales > Pteridaceae > Ceratopteris > Ceratopteris richardii. The sequence continues at coordinate 14,346 of MU264361.1, forward strand.
AACATTCTCGCCTTTGGCCTTGTCATGCTTTGGTCCTTTCTTCTTCCATTTCCACTTTCTCTTGCCTGCAAAGTTGGCTTGAGAAGACTCCTCTTTATCTTCTTCCTTCTTCTTGCCTTTTAGCTTCTTGTCCTTCTTATCTTCATATAGAGCACTAGTTGAATTACCATGATAGGAGTTACCTTCCTTTATGCTATTGTTGGCCTCTTGATTGAAGAGTTGTCCAAGAAAGATGTCAAAGTCTGGATTTTTCACATCCATGATGAGATCATAGGTTGTGATGAAAGATTGCCATTGCTTGTCATGTCTAATCCCATTGAGAATTCGCCTCATGATGGCTTCTTCTTCAATCAGCTCTCCAATGGATACCAATTGATTGCAACCTCCTTGACCTTTGTAACAAACTCAATGATGGTTTGTTTTGGAGTCTTCTTCATCTCGTTGAACTCATTCCAAAGATGGTTCTTCCTTGCCTTTGTACTAGCAAAAAAGAAAGTCTCTAGAGCATCCCATGTCATGGACAAAGGAAACCATCCTGAACCTTAGATTCCATGTGAACATTGTATCTCATGATTGGTTTAGAATTAGGGGAAACCAATGCTTCCATTGCGTCCGGAACGTGCCAAAACCCTAAGATCGACTGTCTACTTGCCTGATTCGGATATCCAGAGCTCATGTTTCGAATTGATGACATCATCGATGACATCATCAATTCGTAGCCGCCTTTCATGAACCGCCCTTGAAAACCTATATAAGGAGGGGTTGGCCACATTCATAATCAGTCTTTCCAATACCAGTCTTGGGAGCTCAAGGAGTCGTGACCACCAAGTAAGTACTCTCCAAGTTCCAGTTCCTATTCTTGTCTTATTCCTTGTTCCAATCGTGTCTAGTCTTGTATCTTGGACATCTAGTCTTGTCCTCTTGTAATCTCGTAGTACGAGATCTTGTCGAGTTCTTTCGTGTATCTAGTCCATCTTCCAGAGGGGAGTTCTTGTAATCCAGATATCTTGTCTCATACTTACGATCCCGGGTTCTGGGATCTCTTGTATCATCTCTAGTCCAGTTTTCCATACCTATTGGTCCCGGGTTGTGGGACGTCTTGTATCAGTCAGGTATTCTTGTATTATTTTCCCTTCGTGGGTGATCTTGTAATCAGAAGTGTATTTCCGAAATCTTGTCTACTGTAGTCAGAGAGCACAATCTAGTGCTCACCTGACATTTTGGCAAGACTATCTTCTATTAAAGACCAGGCATCATGGAGAACGCTTATGAACAGATTGTAGCATCCCTTCAGAGTCTCCAACAAGTCGAAGACCTAAGTCATCGACAGACACAAGTCGAGACGGGACATCTGGTGCATGTAGGTGCACTCCTCCAAGAATTACAGGAACGAATCGGGAGTCTTCAAGCAAATCAAGGGAGTATTCAAGTGAATCAACGGCCTAGTACATCATTTATGAAGGAACCCAAGATCTGCATGCCAGAAAAGTTCGATGGCGATCGCACAAAGTTCCGAGGATTCTTGCAGCAAGTCAAATTGTACATCCGTATGCAGCCTGATAAATACCCAGATGATGCGTCCAAGGTCGGTTTTATTGGAACCTTGCTCTATGGTCAAGCATTATCATGGTTCACCCCAATCTTGGAGAAGGATATGGCCGTACTTCATGACTATGAGGGGTTTCTTAGAGAGCTCATCGCCACATTTGGAGATGCGGACACAAGTCGAGTGGCAGAAACAAAACTTCGGAAGCTACGACAAGGTAACCACCCTGCCTCTACCTATGCATCAGAATTTAGGCAGTTGATATGTGACCTCACTTGGCACGAAGATTATTTTATAATCCAATTTAGATGGGGCTTAAGGGATGATGTGAAGGACCTTCTACTCACGATGCCAGAGGTGAAGACATTGAATGAATACATCAATCAAGCCATTCAATGTGATAACCGCCTTTTTGAAAGGAAACAAGAAAAACAAGTAGAAGGAAGACCTCGCCAATGGAAACCTTTCCAGCCTACTTCTAGAGATATATCCATGCCCGAACCTATGCAGATAGATGTAACTAGGTTCCAGCCTCTAACACCACAAGAGAAACAAAGGAGGAGGGATAACAAGTTATGTCTATATTGTGGAAACCCTGGCCACATTGCAGTTAATTGTCCCAACAAGAGAACGAACTCCAAAGTCGTAGCCACCCTTGTAGAGCAAGGAAACGAGGAAGTCCAATTGTAAAAGAGACCATACAACCGGACCATGATATAAGAAAGGGTCTCATCATTCCATCCACACCCGTAGAAACATGTATTGCCATTGTCAAGTTAATCATGTCTAAGAAGACCCTTTCCCTTATAGCTCTGGTAGATTCAGGAGCGTCCTCATATTTCATTGACGAAGGACTCGTTAAGAAACATGGAATTCCAGTACTTCAGAAGAATAGACCAATAGTAGCTGAAGTAGTAGATGGACGGCCTCTAGCATCAGGGAATATAACCATGGAAACCATACCACTAAGAGTACACCTTGGTGTACCATGATTCACACATATGTTTCAATGTAATATCGAGTCCAGTAAATATGGTTATCATCGAAATGCCGTGGTTAAAGAAACATAATCCAGAAATTAATTGGGAGAATAATAAAATCACCCCTCGAGATATCCAGAAGAACCCAACATATGTCGGAGCCAAAGCCTTCATACATGCAGTAAGGAAGGAATCGACATATATGATCTATGCCATACCAGCTCAAGAATCCAAGAAAGATGTTCCAGTGCAGCTACCCAATCAGTACAAAGGCTTTGAAGATGTTTTTGAAAAGAAGAATGAAGACATCCTTCCAGAGCATAGACCCTATGATTGTGCCATAGAACTTCAAGAGGGAGCATAACCGCCCTTTGGACCAATCTACAGACTATCCTCAGAGGAACTTACAGAACTACGCAAGAACATTGATGAGAATCTAGCAAAAGGGTTTATCAAACACTCAAAGTCTCCAGCAGGAGCTCCTATTTTATTAGTAAAGAAGAAGGATGGGACTCTCCGGATGTGCGTAGACGATGTAGATTGAATAAAGTCACTATAAAGAACAGATACTCTCTACCACTCATATCTGAGCTCTTGGAACGCCTTGGAAAAGCAAAATTCTTCACCAAGATTGACCTTCGAGGAGCTTACAACCTTTTCAGGATCAGAGAAGGAGACGAATGGAAGAAAGCATTTCGAACAAGGTATGGCCATTTTGAATATGTAGTTATGCTATTTGGTCTCACGAATGCTCCAACTGTCTTCCAACATATGATGAATGATATCTTTCGAGAATATTTAGATGATTTTGTTGTAATATACCTTGACGACATCTTGATATTTTCCAAAAATCTAGAGGATCATGAGTGTCATGTAAAGATAGTCCTAGAGAAACTAAGAGAAAAAGGATTATATGCGAAATTGGAGAAGTGCTCTCTCCATAAGACAGAAGTGGAATTTTTAGGGTACATTGTATCAGATAAAGGAATTTTTATGGATACTAAGAAGATCGAGACAATCCTTGATTGGCAACCACCTTCATGTGTTCGAGATGTACAATGTTTTTTTGGGGTTTGCCAATTTCTTCAGGATATTCATCAGAGATTACTCCAAGATAGTGACACCTCTTACCAAGCTTACAGGGAACTCCAAATTCACATGGACCGAAGAAGCAGAAAAGGCCTTTCAGACCTTGAAATCAGCATTTACTACCGCTCCAATTCTAGTTCATCCTGATCCCAGTAGGCCCTTCTTCCTTGAGACAGATGCATCAGACTTTGCTCTAGGGGCCATTCTTTCCCAATATGGAGATGATGGACGCCTACATCCAGTTGCCTATCATTCAAGGAAGTTTTCCCCCCTAGAAATTAATTATGAAATTCGTGATAAAGAACTTCTTGCCATAGTAGACGCGTTTGATACATGGCGTCACCATCTAGAAGGAGCAGCTCATAAAGTCACTGTGTATTCAGATCACAAGAACCTAGAGTATTTTATGACCACCCGGATTCTCAATAGAAGGCAATCTCGATGGAGTAACTTTTTATCCAGATTCGACTTTGTCATCACATACCGTCCAGGACGTCAACAATGTCAGTCAGATGCCCTGTCCAGAAGATCTTACCTTGCACCAAAGAAGGGTGAAGAGGCCTTTGATCAACAAGAGAGTGTATTACTCAAGCCTGAGCATCTCCAGTTAGCAGCTATCTCTTCAAGCCATCATGAAGATTCAGCCTTGAATCAGTCGATCCGTGAGAATCTACCACAGGATGAATTGTTTTGTAACGTTAAGCAAAAAGCTCTAGAAGGAAAATTCCAAGAAATAAACGAATTTCAGGAAAAGGATGGGTTACTACTCTATAAGAACCTATTGTATGTCCCTCCAGGAAAGCCCAGGATCCAAGTACTTCAGCAACGCCATGATAACCTTGAAGCAGGACATTTTGGAGTGAATAAAACAATAGAACTCATATCAAGGGACTTTTGGTGGCCTCAGATGTGGAAAGAAGTCAAAGAATACATTCGAACCTGTGATACTTGCAATAGATCTAAGGTACCCCGACATAAACCTCATGGCCTCTTGCAACCTCTACCTATTCCAGAAAGGCCATGGGCTTCATTATCTATGGATTTCATCACAGATCTACCAAAGTCAGACAAGTATGATGCCATTCTTGTTATTGTGGATAGATTTACAAAGATGGCACACTTCATTCCAACTACCAAGGCAATCACAGGTGCAGCCACTGCTAGACTTTTTCTCAGGTATATATTTAGGCTTCATGGATTGCCTGATGACATTGTCAGTGATCGAGGCCCACAGTTCATATCCAACTTTTGGAAGAGTCTTTGCAAGCTCCTTGGTGTTCAAGTTAAGCTATCTACAGCAAATCATCCACAAACTGATGGACAAACAGAACGGGTGAATCAAGTCCTGGAGCAATATCTCTGTTGCACTAGCAACTATCATCAAAATGATTGGATCGAGCTTTTACCCTTTGCAGAGTTTGCTTATAACAATAGTGTTCATGCATCTACGAAGCAGACTCCCTTCTTTGCAAATTATGGACAACATCCAAGGATGGATATACAACTCTCAAGTCATGTCAAGAACCCAGCTGCTAGAGATAAGGCCCAGTACCTGATGGACATTCACAAAGAACTCAAGGAAGAGATCCATAAAGCTCAAGAACAATATAAGTACTATGCAGATCAACATCATGTCCGGAATCCATCGTATCAAATTGGGGATAAAGTATGGTTACTCAGAAATAATTTGCAAACCTCAAGACCTTGTGCAAAGTTAGATCATCAAAGATTTGGTCCATTTACCATCTTGGCCAAGATTAATCCAGTCATCTTCAAGCTCCAGCTACCAAGTACTATGAGAATACATCCAGTTTTCCATGTATCCATGTTGGAACCATATCATATTTCACCATTGAGGGGGGAGAGACCTAGTCCTTCACCACCTATCAAGATTGATGATCATGAAGAATTTGAAATTGACCATGTCCTAGATTCCAGAATATCCCGAGGAAGATTGGAATACCTTATTCATTGGAAAGGGTATGACATCAGTGATCGTACTTGGGAACCTGCACAAAACCTTCAGAGAGCACCAATCAAGGTTCAAGAATTCCATAAGAGAAATCCAACGAAGCCGAGACCAGATAACATGACCGCTCCTCGTGGAACTCGTCGCTTGAGGGGGAGGTGATGTCATGGACAAAGGAAACCATCCTGAACCTTAGATTCCATGTGAACATTGTATCTCATGATTGGTTTAGAATTAGGGGAAACTGTTCCCAGGGATCGACTCTTCAGACGACTACTTGACATCGGAGCTCCAGAGGAGATGATATGGGGGATCTACGCCTTATACGAGAGAGTATCTGGTAGAGTCAGATGTCCAGGGGGCTTATCTGATCCACTTGCTAGCACTATCCGGGTGAAGCAAGGATGCCCTCTCTCACCCACCCTCTTTGGTCTCTACATCGATGAGATAGTGGACTTCATACAGCAGTAGGGGGGAGATGGCATTGAGGTACACGGGTCCACTGTCCATATTCTTTTATACGCTGATGATATTGTATTGGTTTCAGAGTCTGCAGAAGGTCTACAGCATCATCTACACGGCCTAGATGACTTTTGCAGACACAGAGGGTTATCTGTGAACCTTGGTAAAACCAAGGTCTTGATCTTTCATACATCAGCACAGGTACGCAAACATAGTTTGTTCACAGAAGCAGGTGGACCGATCGAGGTGGTCAGATCATATGTTTACTTGGGGGTGACATTTACAACAGCATCAGGGGTCTTCTCTATGGCTCAGGCAGCCCGTGACCGCATCACACGTGGGTACGCAGCACTAGCTTTGATGGAGAGACAGTGCCACCAGGCATACTTTCAGGAGCCCCACACAAAGGGGTGGCTCTTTGACACTTTGGTTACGCAAGCGCTCATGTATGGGGCAGCCATATGGGGACCAGGATTAGCTACATCAGTATGGACAGCATTAGAGAGGCCACAGATCCTCATGATTGCCAGACTTATCCGAAGCAAGCCTTCAGTACCACATGATATCATTAGAGAAGAGCTCGCTGCACCACCGATGCTAGTTGAGGCACTATCCCAGACAGTATGCCTATTACACAGACTTCGGAGCATGGATACAGAGCGCATTGCTTATCGTGCTTTCGAGGCATCACGTGATATCGCATTAGCAGGCGACACCTCCTCATGGTATGCACAGACACGAGACTGGCTTGCCCACCATGGCTTTGACATAGACAGGCTACCACCACTACAGTACGACTCTCATGCACCCACCTACTCGCTCTCTCATCAAGAGAGGAATAGGATCATTCGTCAAGAGATATGGCATACATACATACAGAGGACATGGGTGAGCCCTAGGGGTACATTGCCACCGAAAATGCTCTACTACCGCGAGCATTTTCTACATATATCGGGCACGGGCTTCATCGAGATTCCGAGATACATGCAGACCTACCTTCCCCACCACCTACGAGTCGTCATTGGGCAGCTCCGGGTTTCATCACATCAGCTCGAGATTGAGAGGGGTCGGTCCAGGGGAGTCCCCCGTGAGGAGAGGTGGTGCCCAATATGCAAGACAGAGGTAGAGAGTGAGGAGCATTTTGTTATCAGATGTCAAGCATACTTAGACCTACGAGCACAGTTCCAGATCGAGGAGTCATTCCAGCTGTGCATGACTATGGGAGACCAGAGACCCTTGGGACGCTTTCTCACAGCAGCATACGAGAGGCGAGAGCGGTCACTACAGCCCATACATCAGCCACGGGTGAGTACCCAGCAGACCATTACCCAGTTCTTTCAACGAGTTGAGCTACATCAGAGAGGTCCATCTATAGGGCTCACGCTCCACCAGGCAGCAGCACAGAGAGCACGGCGCCGACCACGTATGGGCGGATATCGTCGACCACGACTATATCAGGAGGATATCTCACGCATCAGGATTGCCTACGACCACATGATGGAGCATAGGCGTACTACCACCCCCTGGGTTGTCTTCCTTTAGGAGGCACTCAAACCACCACCGATGTACCACATACTACACCCACCTCCACCCATCACCAGTAGCTAGGGCGTTTTACTCACATTTTGGATCCCCCCATGTATTAGGTGGCCACTATCTGCAGAGTCAGAGCCACGTCTCCCCACCCTTTTCCAGCCCTATATAGCTTTGTGTAGCGATATACTTTTTATTTCATTTTATCTTCTACACAGGGTTACTACACTTGTACATGGTTTTTGTCTCATAGGCCAAGTTTGGCCTCCAGAAGACGTTAATATGACTTTCTTTCTTTCTCTCTCTCTCTCTCTCTCTCTCTCTCTCTCTCTCTCTCTCTCTCTCTCTCTCTCTCTCTCTCTCTCTCTCTCTCTCTCTCTCTCTCTCTCTCTCTCTCTCTCTCTCCCTCCCTCCCTCCCTCCCTCCCTCCCTCCCTCCCTCCCTCCCTCCCTCCCTCCCTCCCTCCCTCCCTCCCTCCCTCCCTCCCTCCCTCCCCCCCTCCCCCCCTCCCCCCCTCCCCCCCCCCCTCCCTCCCTCCCTCCCTCCCTCCCCCTCCCCCTCCCCCTCCCCCTCCCCCTCCCCCTCCCCCTCCCCCTCCCCCTCCCCCTCCCCTCCCTCTCTCTCTCTCTCTCTCTCTCTCTCTCTCTCTCTCTCTCTCTCTCTCTCTCTCTCTCTCTCTCTCTCTCTCTCTCTCTCTCTCTCTCTCTCTCTCTCTCTCTCTCCCTCTCCCTCCGGCGACACCCTAGACCCAGGGAACTACAGGACCATCATGATTGGCCACACCATGGCCAAACTATACGGTGCCATACTTGAGGCAGAGCTCAGCTCATATGTAGAGACTGAGGGGCTACGAGCACGAGACAAGGCAGGTTTTCGACGAGCTTTCTCTACTATTGATCACATCTTCATTTTGCACTGCCTCATTGACAAGGCAAGGGTGCAGAAGAAAAGACTATATTGCTGCTTTGTGGACTTCCGCAAAGCTTTTGATACAGTGCCACGAGAGAGGCTCTTCCGATGCCTCCAGAGCTTGGGAGTACCATCAGGGATGATTTGGGCCATCTATGCACTCTAGAGCACGTGACTGGGAGGGTTCAGTGTCCAAGAGGTATGTCTCAGACCATTGCTAGCACCATCGGCATTAAGCAAGGCTGCCCACTCTCTCCCACTCTATTTGGTCTCTACATCGACGAGATTGAGGACTACATCCTCCGAGCTAGAGGAGAGGGTGCAAACCTCGCAGGTACACATGTCCACATTTTATTATATGCCGATGACATTGTCTTGATTTCAAAGTCATCCGAGGGATTACCTGGATGCCCTGGATGAGTTTTGTACACAGAGGGGCTTGACAGTAAACCTTGGCAAGACCAAGGTCATGATTTTCCACACCTCTCCCATGGTGAGGAATGGCGCAGGATTCACAGCTTGCAGTGGACAGATTGAGGTGGTCACTTCCTATGTCTACTTCGGAGTCACATTCACGAGCTTGCCTAGCCCCTTCAATATGAGACAGGCAGCACGATAGACTCACACGAGGATATGCAGCTTTAGCCATGTTAGAACGGAGATGTCACCAGGCACACTTCCAGGAGCCCCGCACGAAGGGGTGGCTATTTGACACACTAGTCAGACCAGCTATGATGTATGCTACGACAGTTCGGGCCCCGGGCCTCACAGTCACCTAGTGGAGTGCAATCAAGAGGCCACAGGTACTTATGATCTCGCGACTATTTCGCGGGAAAAAGTCGGTACCACATGACATCATCAGGGAAGAGCTAGCTACACCACCCATGGTAGAAGATGCATTATTCCAGACTACCTACTTTATTCAGAGGATGAGGGAGCTCCCTACCGACAGACTCATACACAGAGCTTTTGAGGCATCTATACAATTATCAGACTCAAGATATGAGAGAGCTTGGTACACTTAGGTTGGAGTTTGGTTTGATAGTCATGGACTTAAAATGGATAGATTGCCACCTTTTTAGTATGTCCCAACACCTCACATCCACCTCTCGTCGTGAGAGGAATGTTGTGCTCAGACAGGATCTCTGGCAACTCTACATTAATCAGACATGGCACACACCACACATGGGATCGAGACTATCGCACTACCGAGACCAGTTCTTAGACATACTAGCATACGGTTTCATCCAGCGACCACGCTACATGGATACTTACATGCCTCATAGCTCCAGGGTAGCGATTGGCCAGTTGAGAGTCTCATCACACCAACTAGAGATCGAGATGGGCAGAACCGCAGACATTCCTAGGCAGGAGCGGATATGCAGGGTATGCAGAGTAGAGATGGAGGATGAGGAGCATTTTGTATGCAGATGTAGCGCATATGATGACATAAGAGGCAGATACGAGACTTTGTTTACAGGGCAGCGCACCCTCCGAGAGATCATGGACTCTAGAGACCAACGACAGCTCGGGCGATTCTTACTAGAGATACAGAGTCACAGCGATTCCCTACTCCAGCCTAGTGTAGCAACCCATACATGAGGGAGACAGAGTCAGCTCACTGACTTCTTTATTCCACCACGTGCTGCAGCCCTGCCCCCCTCAGCTCACACACAGAGAGGGGTGACTCTTCAACAAGCTCAGACTTCTCGAGCAAGGAGAAGACCCGTGCTATAGGATATCGGGTCCCGAGACTTCATCGTCACCAGATTGTGGAGATCCACGCTCTTGACCATTGTGCCATGGAGGAGAGACGATCCCAAATGATGGCTGATCCCGTTGTAGCCATCACAGTGGCCCTGAGTCCACCTCCACCTATGTATCACATCTTACACCCGCCCATTAGCACAGGATGGAGCTAGTCTAGTTAGTCGTTTCAAATGCATTCTCATGCTTGTTGAACTACCCTTTTGCACATAGACTATCATAGATATCGCACTCCATACACCCCCACTTTCATGGGTATCTCCACATGCATACTACGGAGATCTATATCAGCTTTACCAGTTTTTTTCAGCACTTTTATCTTTTCTGATTGACAAAAGATATACCCATGTACATCGATATATCTCATAGGTCGAGTTCGGCCTCCTAAAAGATGTAAAAACACTTTCTTTCTTCCTTTTGGGATCATAGTGGATTGGGATCATACTGATGTATATGTTTTGTCTCATAGGCTGGTTTTGGCCTCTAATAGATATATCTACCACACCATCTACGTGTCGTCATTGGACAACTTCGGGTTTCCTCACATCGGCTCGAGATAGAGAGAGGCCAGGCCAGAGGAGTCCCACATGAGGAGTAGTGGTGCCCAATATGCCACACAAAGATAAAGTGTGAGGAGCACCTTGTTACCATATGCCCAGCATATTCAGATCTATGAGCTGAGTTCCAGAGATAAAGGGATTACTCCAACAATGCATGACTACTGGACATCAGCGAAGGTTTGGGCGTTTCATCATAGCGGCACATGAGAGAAGGGGACAGAGACTTCTGGCCCATACATCCAACGCAGCCTGCAGGTGAGTACCAAGCAAACTATTACCTAGTTCTTCCAACATGGTGGACCACATCAGACTCACCCCTCCCCCCGATACATTGGGCTTACACTTGAGCATAGGTGAGTACCAAGCAAACTATTAACTAGTTTTTCCAACATGGTGGACCACATCAGACTGACCCCTCCCCCCAGATACATAGGGCTTACTCTTCAGCAAGCAGAGGCACAGAGAGGACACTGCGAACCCCATGCAGCTGGGTATCGACAACCACGACTATATCAAGAGGATATCTTACGCATGAGGATAGCCCACGACCACATGGAGCGGAGGCATACCAACACTCCATGTAGAAGTTAAAACACTCTATAGCTTATTCATTGATTGAGTTGATTAGAGAAAGAATGTGAAAAGAAAAAAGTATGGCCTTCAAATGTTGTCAAAGATTGAAGTCACAACCCAAGCAAAGGGCACCCTCATTATATTGGCTTCCATTACTGTTGTATTCATATATCTCTCGAGAATTCTTTCCAAAATCTCAAGTTTATTCTTATTTGGGTCCCCACTATGGTTGGTCATCCAAATTCCGTTTATATTTGTGTCTATTCAAAGGAATTGCTAATCAAAACAAATTTTGCTGGTTACTCCAAATTAAAATGCAAATGATAGTAAAACCCAGTTTGCTGTTGCCACCAGTTTGCTGTTGCCACATGTGTCGCCAGCCAACTATGCTAACATTGAACCCTACATAGTCTAACATCAATTAGGTCTACTAAAGTGGGTCTCAAGTTGGGAAGCTAGATTGTAGTCCAAAACAGATAGATGCCTGGACTCTGGAACCTCCACATAAAGGCATAACAAGGAGCCCTATATAGAAAGCTTTAAGACAAAACATAGTTAGGGGGTAATTTGTAAAGAACAAAAGAATCTGGTAAGTTAGTGTCCACTAACAAAGCCACATTAGACAACAGAAGAGCAGCAGACCACCTAGTCACAAACCAGGAAGGAGGCCAACAGCAAAAGGATAGTCCAAATTCAAAGGGGCAAGGGTGAGATCCCGAGAGTGACAGTGAGAGCTCAGAGTAGTAATGAAGGTCCAAGAAAGTGATTATAAGTGGGGAGGGAGCTAGTATGTGAGAAGATGCAAAGCAGCAATCTGAGTACAAATATGTTTGTATTCACTTCATGGTCTAAAGCGATAAAGAGCACCAGATATAATTAACATTCAGACCTTAACACTGTTAGCTTGGCTGCTGTTACATGTATATGCCTCGATGAATCTAAGTAAGGCCCAAATTCGCCTGAAAAGTAGAGTGTACTCATAAGCTCATTACACACAATCAAGTCTTTTTATAATTTTTTCATTCAACAAAGAAAGGGCGAGGATTTCATGCTTATAGAGTGTCCTAATCATCTGTGTAGGAGCAGAATTGTGGACAATTTGTGCATTAATTTGTTCCATTGATGACCTTATGATTTTCAAAAACTGCTAAGATTTCCAATCTTACACAATTCTTGTACATGATGAGTTGTAAGTTAGCCAGTATTGTTATTTATGGTTAGAAATCATGCACAAAATCAAATTTGCACTTTTCAATTGACTCTATTTAGAATCACACATTTCAAGCATATCACATGAAATCATAAATTAAAACAGTAAGATATACATGAATATCTCTATGACATGCTCTCCCTTTTACAAATCTAATATAAAATAGCCAGCACCAAGGGTTTCTTCTTTCTTTTTTTTTTTCCTTTTTTTTGGGGGGGTTTTTTTTTTTCTTGGGGGGGGGGGGGGGGGGGCAAAGCAAGTAGAAAAGAGAACACAAGGAAAGAGAAAAATACTGTAAAATGAACGTGTTGAAACTCTAATATTCTTGTATGGCACACTTCATATACATGTGAACTGAATTATTAGAACATAAGAAAACAAAAAAATGCACTTCATAACTGTGAAAAAATGCTCCTTTCAATACATTATCTCAAGCAATGATTCAATTGCATTAACTCATCAAGCAAATACAATACCCAAGCATAACTATCAAAGATCTAAATTTGTAAAAAGATATTTGACAAAATAAGCAATCCAGATGGTAGTAGCTATTCACACAGAATATTAAGTGAACAATGTTGTCTTCATTTTGCTTTCAAAGTAAGATTTTCCATGACATATCTAATTTCATCCTTAATGGTATCCATTTCAACTAAACTAAAATAGCAAACAATTTATCCATGAAGAAATATTATAACATTTGAAAGCATTCTATATCCGTCTCATACAGCAGATAATTTTAATCTGCGCACTCCCACAAAAGAAGACAATCTCATTCTCTTTGAGGAGGAAACTTACCGCATCCTGAAGAGATGGAAATTCGAGGTACTGTAGCTCCTTAGGTTGCTCCAACAAAAACATAACAGCACCTTGTAAATCCCTAGAGCAAAAGTCTTAAACTGTCAAAAACATTTGACCTTCCTTCTCTCATCATTTGACCTTCCTTCTCTTATCACAAGGGAAAAATTGAAAAATACAAAATAAACAAGGGGAAAAGAAGAAAAAAAAAGGGGGGGGGGGGGGGGGGGGGGGGGGGGGGGGGGGGGGGGGGGGGGGGGGGGGGGGGGGGGGGGGGGGGGGGGGGGGGGGGGGGGGGGGGGGGGGGGGGGGGGGGGGGGGGGGGGGGGGGGGGGGGGGGGGGGGGGGGGGGGGGGGGGGGGGGGGGGGGGGGGGGGGGGGGGGGGGGGGGGGGGGGGGGGGGGG
>MU264362.1:2500-5000 GCA_020310875.1 Ceratopteris richardii
CGTGTGCGTGTGCGTGTGCGTGTGCGTGTGCGTGTGCGTGTGCGTGTGCGTGTGCGTGTGCGTGTGCGTGTGCGTGTGCGTGTGCGTGTGCGTGTGCGTGTGCGTGTGCGTGTGCGTGTGCGTGTGCGTGTGCGTGTGCGTGTGCGTGTGCGTGTGCGTGTGCGTGTGCGTGTGCGTGTGCGTGTGCGTGTGCGTGTGCGTGTGCGTGTGCGTGTGGATGTGCGTGTGCATGTGCATGTGGGTGTGCGTGTGCATGTGTGTGTGCGTGTGCATGTGCATGTGTGTGTGCGTGTGTGCATGTGCATGTGTGTGTGCGTGTGCATGTGCGTGTGCGTGTGCATTTGCATATGCACATGCGTATGCATATGCATATGCATATGCGTATGCATACTGATGTGTATGCGTACAGATGCGTATGTGCGTGTGTATGTGCATGTGCATGGGTATGTGCATGTGCGTGGGTATGCGCATGCGTATGCGTATGCGTATGCGTATGCGTATGCGTATGCGTATGCGTATGCGTATGCGTATGCGTATGCGTATGCGTATGCGTATGCGTATGCGTATGCGTATGCGTATGCGTATGCGTATGCGTATGCGTATGCGTATGCGTATGCGTATGCGTATGCGTATGCGTATGCGTATGCGTATGCGTATGCGTATGCGTATGCGTATGCGTATGCATATGCGTATGCGTATGCGTATGCGTATGCGTATGCGTATGCGTATGCGTATGCGTATGCGTATGCGTATGCGTATGCGTATGCATATGCGTACAGATGCGTATGCATACAGATGTGTATGTGCATGTGAATGTGTATGTGTATATGTCTATCTGTATGTGTGTATGCATTATGCATATGCGTATGCGTACGCATATGCGTACGCGTATGCGTATGCGTACCCGTACGCGTATGCGTATGCGTATGCGTATGCGTATGCATCTGTGTATGTGTATGCATATGCACATGCATATGCATGTGTGTATGTGTGTGTGTGTGCATATGTGTGTGCATGTGTGTGCATATGCATATGCACATGCATGTGTGTGTGCCTGTGTGTGTGTGTGCATATGTGTGTGTATGTGTATGCATATGCACATGCATATGCATATGTGTGTGCATATATGTGTGTATGCGTATGCGTGTGGGTGTGCGTGTGCGTGTGCGTGTGCGTGTGCGTGTGTGTCCATGTGCGTGTGTGTGTGCATGTGCGTGTGTGTGTGCGTGTGCATGTGCATGTGCGTGTGCATGTGCGTGTGCGTGTGCGTGTGCGTGTGCGTGTGGGTGTGCGTGTGCGTGTGCGTGTGCGTGTGCGTGTGCGTGTGCGTGTGCGTGTGCGTGTGCGTGTGCGTGTGCGTGTGCGTGTGCGTGTGCGTGTGCGTGTGCGTGTGCGTGTGCGTGTGCGTGTGCGTGTGCGTGTGCGTGTGCGTGTGCGTGTGCGTGTGCGTGTGCGTGTGCGTGTGCGTGTGCGTGTGCGTGTGCGTGTGCGTGTGCGTGTGCGTGTGCGTGTGCGTGTGCGTGTGCGTGTGCGTGTGCGTGTGCGTGTGCGTGTGCGTGTGCGTGTGCGTGTGCGTGTGCGTGTGCGTGTGCGTGTGCGTGTGCGTGTGCGTGTGCGTGTGCGTGTGCGTGTGCGTGTGCGTGTGCGTGTGCGTGTGCGTGTGCGTGTGCGTGTGCGTGTGCGTGTGCGTGTGCGTGTGCGTGTGCGTGTGCGTGTGCGTGTGCGTGTGCGTGTGCGTGTGCGTGTGCGTGTGCGTGTGCGTGTGCGTGTGCGTGTGCGTGTGCGTGTGCGTGTGCGTGTGCGTGTGCGTGTGCGTGTGCGTGTGCGTGTGCGTGTGCGTGTGCGTGTGCGTGTGCGTGTGCGTGTGCGTGTGCGTGTGCGTGTGCGTGTGCGTGTGCGTGTGCGTGTGCGTGTGCGTGTGCGTGTGCGTGTGCGTGTGCGTGTGCGTGTGCGTGTGCGTGTGCGTGTGCGTGTGCGTGTGCGTGTGCGTGTGCGTGTGCGTGTGCGTGTGCGTGTGCGTGTGCGTGTGCGTGTGCGTGTGCGTGTGCGTGTGCGTGTGCGTGTGCGTGTGCGTGTGCGTGTGCGTGTGCGTGTGCGTGTGCGTGTGCGTGTGCGTGTGCGTGTGCGTGTGCGTGTGCGTGTGCGTGTGCGTGTGCGTGTGCGTGTGCGTGTGCGTGTGCGTGTGCGTGTGCGTGTGCGTGTGCGTGTGCGTGTGCGTGTGCGTGTGCGTGTGCGTGTGCGTGTGCGTGTGCGTGTGCGTGTGCGTGTGCGTGTGCGTGTGCGTGTGCGTGTGCGTGTGCGTGTGCGTGTGCGTGTGCGTGTGCGTGTGCGTGTGCGTGTGCGTGTGCGTGTGCGTGTGCGTGTGCGTGTGCGTGTGCGTGTGCGTGTGCGTGTGCGTGTGCGTGTGCGTGTGCGTGTGCGTGTGCGTGTGCGTGTGCGTGTGCGTGTGCGTGTGCGTGTGCGTGTGCGTGTGCGTGTGCGTGTGCGTGTGCGTGTGCGT
>MU264362.1:10000-28116 GCA_020310875.1 Ceratopteris richardii
TATGCGTATGCGTATGCGTATGCGTATGCGTATGCGTATGCGTATGCGTATGCGTATGCGTATGCGTATGCGTATGCGTATGCGTATGCGTATGCGTATGCGTATGCGTATGCGTATGCGTATGCGTATGCGTATGCGTATGCGTATGCGTATGCGTATGCGTATGCGTATGCGTATGCGTATGCGTATGCGTATGCGTATGCGTATGCGTATGCGTATGCGTATGCGTATGCGTATGCGTATGCGTATGCGTATGCGTATGCGTATGCGTATGCGTATGCGTATGCGTATGCGTATGCGTATGCGTATGCGTATGCGTATGCGTATTCGTATGTGTATGTGTATGCATACAAATGTGTATGTGGATGTGGATGTGCATGCCAATGTGTATATCTCTATGTGTATGCGTCTGTGTCTGTGTCTATCTGTGTCTGTGTCTGTGTCTATGTCTGTGTTTGTGTCTGTGTTTGTGTATGTGTTTGTGTTTGTGTCTATGTCTGTGTCTGTGTGTGTGTGTCTGTGTCGATTTGGGTGTCGATATCGATGTGTGTGTCGATGTCAGTGTCGATGTCGGTGTCCTTGTCGATGTTTGTGTCAGTGTCTGTGTTGATGTCGGTGTCTCTGTCGGTGTCTGTGACTATGTCTGTGTCTGCATCTATGTTTGTGTCTGTGTTTGTGTCTATGTCTGTGTTTGTGTCTTTGTCTGTGTCTGGCTCTGTGTTTGTGTTTGTGTATGTGTCTGTGTCTGTGTATGTGTCTGTGTCTGTATCTGTGTCTGTGTCTGTGTCTATGTTTGTGTATGTGTCTGTGTTAGTGTCTGTGTCTGTGTCTGTGCCTGTGTCTGTGTCTGTGTCTGTCTCTGTGTCTGTGTTTGTGTCTGTGTTTGTGTCTGTGTCTGTGTCTGTGTCTGTGTCTGTGTCCGTGTCTGTGTCTGTGTGTGTCTGTGTCTGTGTCTATGTATGTGTCTGTGTCTGTGTCTATGTCTCTGTCTGTGTCTGTGTTTGTGTCTGTGTTTGTGTCTATGTCTGTGTCTATGTCTATGTTTGTGTTTGTGTCTATGTCTGTGTGTGTGTCTATGTCTTTATTTGTATATGTATCTATATATGTATCTGTATTTGTATCTATATCTATATATGTATATGTATCTGCATCTGCATCTACTGCATTTGCATCTGTTGCATCTGCATCTACATCTCCATTTGTATCTCTATTTGTATCTGTATCTGTATCTATATCTATATCTACATCTACATCTACATCTACATCTATATCTGCATCCGTATCTATATCTGTAAATGTATCTGTATTTGTATTTGTATTTGTATCTGTGTATCTGTATCTGTATTTGTATCTGTATCTGTATCTATATCTGTATCTGTATCTATATCTGTATCTGTATCTTTATTTGTATTTGTATCTGTATCTGTATTTGTATCTGTATCTGTAATTGTATATGTATCTGTATTACTGTATCTGTATCTGTATCTTGTATCGTGTATTGTAATGTTGTATGTGTATGTGTATTGTATGTGTATGTGTATGGTGTATGTGTATGTGTATGTGTATGTGTATGTGTTGTGTATGTGTATGTGTATGTGTATGTGTATGTGTATGTGTATGTGTATGTGTATGTGTATGTGTATGTGTATGTGTATGTGTATGTGTATGTGTATGTTGTATGTGTATGTGTATGTGTATGTGTATGTGTATGTGTATGTGTATGTGTATGGTGTATGTGTATGTGTATGTGTATGTGTATGTTGTATGTGTATGTGTATGTGTTGTATGTGTATGTGTATTGTGTATGTGTATGTGTATGTGTATGTGTATGTGTATGTGTATGTGTATGTGTATGTGTATGTGTATGTGTATGTTGTATGTGTATGTGTATTGTGTATGTGTATGTGTATGTGTATGTGTATGTGTATGTGTATGTGTATGTGTATGTGTATGTGTATGTGTATGTGTATGTGTATGTGTATGTGTATGTGTATGTGTATGTGTATGTGTATGTGTATGTGTATGTGTATGTGTATGTGTATGTGTATGTGTATGTGTATGTGTATGTTGTATGTGTATGTGTATGTGTATGTGTATGTGTATGTGTATGTGTATGTGTATGTGTATGTGTATGTGTTGTATGTGTATGTGTATGTGTATGTGTATGTGTATGTGTATGTGTATGTGTATGTGTATGTGTATGTGTATGTGTATGTGTATGTGTATGTGTATGTGCATGTGTATGTGTATGTGTATGTGTATGTGTATGTGTATGTGTATGTATGTATGTGTATGTGTATGTGTATGTGTATGTGTATGTGTATGTGTATGTGTATGTGTATGTGTATGTGTATGTGTATGTGTATGTGTATGTGCATGTGTATGTGTATGTGTATGTGTATGTGTATGTGTATGTGTATGTGTATGTGTATGTGTTATGTATATGTTGTCACTCTAGCACAATGGCAAGTACCAACGTGAGGAGATCCACCTCATAAATGTCAGTCTGTGGAGATGTGAGGACTGGTATGACGACCATGAGCAAGTGAAGGCACAAGGTAATGAGTGAGAAGCACACTAGCATGCACACACATACACAAACGCACACAAGGCAAGAGAAAAGAGAGGAACAATGGAGTGCTTTCTATTACTCAAGAAATATCTTTTACAGAAAGTCTATTCTCTAACAAACTAACCTCAAAAATGAGCTCTCTACCTCTTTTTATAGTTTTTGTCTAGGTTTGGCCTTCTCTAGACTTAGTGTCTGGCATAGTTAAAAATTAGATTCCAATGCTTATTTGAGAGATCAAACGAAGTCTAAAAATCATGAAAATTGATATGTAGTCTAAAAATTATGAAAATTGATATGAACTCCTTAAGCTTGAGGACTCATTGGCTTGAACAAAATGGAGTCTAATCTACCACAATGTTTGGTATAGTGATGAAAACCACTTTTGAAAAGGAATTATCTTTTTAAAAATTGAATAGGCTTAGTTAAGATCTTCATTGACTGCTCTACCTACTTGGTCTTGCTTGATTTTCCTTATGCTCTCACTCTTTGCGGTGGCTCCCCTATCTTGTAATGTGTGGCTTCCCTAGTTGCTACCAACACCCCCCTCTCTCACGTCTGTCATCCCTGACAAACCCTTGTTGTAGGGAGTGTTTGATGTAATATTCGATGACATCTATGGCTAGATGATGTTCTTATATGCACACTTCTTGTGCCAGATCTGTCATCAGCTGATCCCAATTGACTGATCTGGAACGTCCGGATGCAAGATTCATAGTTGATCGACATGTATTGCTTGTTCTACTGCAAAGAGATGCAAAACGTGGGTGGGCATGAGAATGAAAATTTGTGAGTGGTACTCCCAGAACCATATAGAGAACATCTCCTCAAATGTCTACTTGTAGCAAAAAGGTAAATACTTGATGCATGCATGCCAGAAGTAAATTGTGTTGATGGAGGCGGTTAGACTAATATCGTATACCAAATCGTGATTCCCTTCAGAAAAACCTGGAGCAGAAATATAGCGAGCTTGGATTTTGTGAAAAGTTTTGAACACTACACTCATTAGCTCAAAAATCTTCATACACATCTTTGCAACAATGTACAGTACATTTTTGAATCGTGGAGACCAATGGTGTATGCTCGAGACCATATATGCGATTGTGGGTGGACCTCTAGGTGGAGCAAAATAAGGATAGTTAATTCAATCAGAACACCCTTTATTGTTGCGGACTTTGATTGCCAATGCTTGCCAGGATCTGCGACGAACAATAGGACAATAACATGGGTTATATTTAATATATAATAGCATCTTTGACCATGTGTGCATCATTTCGGGTTAGTGTGCCAATAGTTGCACATGCCAATTGGGTTGAAATATAGCTCCTACTTCTTCCTTTTTCAATAGGTCGTTTGGCTCGAATTGAGTAGCGAATGTCGGTTCTTTCCCTATATGCCTCTTAATTTCTACATTATAATAAGCCAAGAATATAAACTATGGAATGTATTGCATTTCTGACGTGATGATGAGTAGTTGATGGGATAAGTTCTGAAAATAAGAGGACTTAAGAATGGTTTCTTCAAGATTCAATAGTGATTGCATTTGTACAACCACTCTATCATCATGGGTTTGGCCTATGTGCTCTACTTGCTTACGCCAATCTGGTGCTTCAATTTCAAAAGTATCCTTGCCCTCTTTAGTGATTCACCCTCCAGGTACTGGCAAAGGCTCATATGGTTCTTGAAAGCTTTCTTCAATAGGGATTTCTACAACTGTGTCTGGCTCTAGGTCTTCAATCGGAGAAGGTGGTCTTTCATATTGCAATAGTCTAGCTTGGAGTTCTTCAACCTCTTTGCGGAGGGTTTCCATGTCCTTTGTAGTTTGTGGGAGTGTGACACCCTCCATTGCTAGAGAGATGGGTTTTCCATATGTATCCACATAGGATAACATTGTAGATATTTTCACAAAGGCTCTGCCTAAGGGGAAGTTTGAAGCTTTCTATAAATCTTTGGGCTTACTCACTTTTGTGGATTGATCTCCTTCCACATAGATTGGCACTTCCTTATACATGAGTGCTAGGTCCTTGTTTATTGCATCACCCCCAAATGGAATTTCTTGATATATTTTGGGTAGCGATGTGTTTGAACACACTTAGGCCTGTCGGGGCACTTTTTTCCCTCTTTAGGAGGTTTTTCCCATCAGCTTGTATATATGCCTATAACCCTAATGGGTTACTTTTCTTGTACATTCACTTGGTATATCATTCTATGTTGTGTTGTGCTCCAAGCTTCTTCTTCCTTGTGTTGTTCATATGCTTCCACACACCTCAAGCTCCAACAGGGGCTTCAATATTTATCTAGACATGCTACTAACAAACCCTCAAAATTCAAACTATACTTGTAGAACTGGTGGAAGGTAGTCAAAAATATTTAGAACCACCAAAGCTAAGAAGGAAATTCAAAAATTGAGTAACAATTCAAAAATAAAATGGAATAAAAACAATGGATGTATAATTTTGGGAACATTTGGTAGATTTGAAATTCCACGAAAGAATATATTCTCCTCTATCTCATTATGTTCAAAGACATGTGGTCAAGTGGTAGGCTTAATAAGATAAGGAAAGAGAATTTTACATGTCCTTTCTAGTCCTATCAAGAATCCATTTCACACCTCTTCTTTTACTATAAACAAGCACAATAATTCTAGCTTTCTTTAAGAAATCTTGATAATCAATTTCACCCCTTATCTTTCCTAGAAAGAGGTTCTTCTCAGAGTGTCCAATGGGGGTGATATTGTGTTGTGGAACCTTATTAGATCAAGAATTATATATTTTATTTTGGCTAAGGACAAATTCAAATCTTTTCTCATCTAGTCAAAATTATTTTTCTTACATCTCAAATCTAATTGATAGATTACAAATGCGTGTGCGTAAGCGTGTGCGTGTGCGTGTGCATGTGCGTGTGAGTGTGCGTGTGCGTGTGCGTGTGCGTGTGCGTGTGGATGTGCGTGTGGATGTGCGTGTGCATGTGCATGTGGGTGTGCGTGTGCATGTGTGTGTGCGTGTGCATGTGCATGTGTGTGTGCGTGTGCATGTGTGTGTGCATGTGCATGTGTGTGTGCGTGTGCATGTGCGTGTGCGTGTGCATGTGCATATGCACATGCGTATGCATATGCATATGCATATGCATACTGATGTGTATGCGTACAGATGCGTATGTGAGTGTGTATGTGCATGTGCATGGGTATGTGCATGTGCGTGGGTATGCGCATGCGTATGCGTATGCGTATGCGTATGCGTATGCGTATGCGTATGCGTATGCGTATGCGTATGCGTATGCGTATGCGTATGCGTATGCGTATGCGTATGCGTATGCGTATGCGTATGCGTATGCGTATGCGTATGCGTATGCGTATGCGTATGCGTATGCGTATGCGTATGCGTATGCGTATGCGTATGCGTATGCGTATGCGTATGCGTATGCGTATGCGTATGCGTATGCGTATGCGTATGCGTATGCGTATGCGTATGAGTATGCGTATGCGTATGCGTATGCGTATGCGTATGCGTATGCGTATGCGTATGCGTATGCGTATGCGTATGCATATGCGTATGCGTATGCGTATGCATATGCGTACAGATGCGTATGCATACAGATGTGTATGTGCATGTGAATGTGTATGTGTATATGTCTATCTGTATGTGTGTATGCATTATGCGTATGCGTATGCGTACGCATATGCGTACGCGTATGCGTATGCGTACGCGTACGCGTATGCGTATGCGTATGCGTATGCGTATGCGTATGCGTATGCATCTGTGTATGTGTATGCATATGCACATGCATATGCATGTGTGTATGTGTGTGTGTGTGCATATGTGTGTGCATGTGTGTGCATATGCATATGCACATGCATGTGTGTGTGCCTGTGTGTGTGTGTGTGTGCATATGTGTGTGTATGTGTATGCATATGCACATGCATATGCATATGTGTGTGCATATATGTGTGTATGCGTATGCGTGTGGGTGTGCGTGTGTGTGTGCGTGTGTGTGTGCGTGTGTGTGCGTGTGTGCATGTGCGTGTGTGTGTGCGTGGGTGCGTGTGCGTGTGCGTGTGCGTGTGCGTGTGCGTGTGCGTGTGCGTGTGCGTGTGCGTGTGCGTGTGCGTGTGCGTGTGCGTGTGCGTGTGCGTGTGCGTGTGCGTGTGCGTGTGCGTGTGCGTGTGCGTGTGCGTGTGCGTGTGCGTGTGCGTGTGCGTGTGCGTGTGCGTGTGCGTGTGCGTGTGCGTGTGCGTGTGCGTGTGCGTGTGCGTGTGCGTGTGCGTGTGCGTGTGCGTGTGCGTGTGCGTGTGCGTGTGCGTGTGCGTGTGCGTGTGCGTGTGCGTGTGCGTGTGCGGGTGCGTGTGCGTGTGCGTGTGGCGTGTGCGTGTGCGTGTGCGTGTGCGTGTGCGTGTGCGTGTGCGTGTGCGTGTGCGTGTGGCGTGTGCGTGTGCGTGTGCGTGTGCGTGTGCGTGTGCGTGTGCGTGTGCGTGTGCGTGTGCGTGTGCGTGTGCGTGTGCGTGTGCGTGTGCGTGTGCGTGTGCGTGTGCGTGTGCGTGTGCGTGTGCGTGTGCGTGTGCGTGTGCGTGTGCGTGTGCGTGTGCGTGTGCGTGTGCGTGTGCGTGTGCGTGTGCGTGTGCGTGTGCGTGTGCGTGTGCGTGTGCGTGTGCGTGTGCGTGTGCGTGTGCGTGTGCGTGTGCGTGTGCGTGTGCGTGTGCGTGTGCGTGTGCGTGTGCGTGTGCGTGTGCGTGTGCGTGTGCGTGTGCGTGTGCGTGTGCGTGTGCGTGTGCGTGTGCGTGTGCGTGTGCGTGTGCGTGTGCGTGTGCGTGTGCGTGTGCGTGTGCGTGTGCGTGTGCGTGTGCGTGTGCGTGTGCGTGTGCGTGTGCGTGTGCGTGTGCGTGTGCGTGTGCGTGTGCGTGTGCGTGTGCGTGTGCGTGTGCGTGTGCGTGTGCGTGTGCGTGTGCGTGTGCGTGTGCGTGTGCGTGTGCGTGTGCGTGTGCGTGTGCGTGTGCGTGTGCGTGTGCGTGTGCGTGTGCGTGTGCGTGTGCGTGTGCGTGTGCGTGTGCGTGTGCGTGTGCGTGTGCGTGTGCGTGTGCGTGTGCGTGTGCGTGTGCGTGTGCGTGTGCGTGTGCGTGTGCGTGTGCGTGTGCGTGTGCGTGTGCGTGTGCGTGTGCGTGTGCGTGTGCGTGTGCGTGTGCGTGTGCGTGTGCGTGTGCGTGTGCGTGTGCGTGTGCGTGTGCGTGTGCGTGTGCGTGTGCGTGTGCGTGTGCGTGTGCGTGTGCGTGTGCGTGTGCGTGTGCGTGTGCGTGTGCGTGTGCGGTTGTGCGAGTGCGTGTGCGTGTGCGTGTGCGTGTGCGTGTGCGTGTGCGTTGTGCGTGTGCGTGTGCGTGTGCGTGTGCGTGTGCGTGTGCGTGTGCTGTGCGTGTGCGTGGCGTGTGCGTGTGCGTGTGCGTGTGCGTGTTGCGTGTGCGTGTGCGTGTGCGTGTTGCGTGTGCGTGTGCGTGTGCGTGTGCGTGTGCGTGTGCGTGTCGTGCGTGTGCGTGTGCGTGTGCGTGTGCGTGTGCGTGTGCGTGTGCGTGTGCGTGTGCGTGTGCGTGTGAATGTGCGGTGTGCGTGTGCGTGTGCGTGTGCGTGTGCGTGTGGATGTGCGTGTGCGTGTGCGTGTGCGTGTGCGTGTGCGTGTGCGTGTGCGTGTGCGTGTGCGTGTGCGTGTGCGTGTGCGTGTGCGTGTGCATGTGCGTGTGCGTGTGCGTGTGCGTGTGCGTGTGGATGTGCGTGTGGATGTGCGTGTGCATGTGCATGTGGGTGTGCGTGTGCATGTGTGTGTGCGTGTGCATGTGCATGTGTGTGTGCGTGTGCATGTGTGTGTGCATGTGCATGTGTGTGTGCATGTGCATGTGTGTGTGCGTGTGCATGTGCGTGTGCGTGTGCATGTGCATATGCACATGCGTATGCGTATGCATACTGATGTGTATGCGTACAGATGCGTATGTGCGTGTGTATGTGCATGTGCATGGGTATGTGCATGTGCGTGGGTATGCGCATGCGTATGCGTATGCGTATGCGTATGCGTATGCGTATGCGTATGCGTATGCGTATGCGTATGCGTATGCGTATGCGTATGCGTATGCGTATGCGTATGCGTATGCGTATGCGTATGCGTATGCGTATGCGTATGCGTATGCGTATGCGTATGCGTATGCGTATGCGTATGCGTATGCGTATGCGTATGCGTATGCGTATGCGTATGCGTATGCGTATGCGTATGCGTATGCGTATGCGTATGCGTATGCGTATGCGTATGCGTATGCGTATGCGTATGCGTATGCGTATGCATATGCGTATGCATATGCACATGCATATGCATGTGTGTATGTGTGTGTGCGTATGTGTATGCATGTGCGTGCATATGCATATGCATGGGCACATGCATGTGTGTGTGCCTATGTGTGTGCATGTGAGTGTGTGTGCATATGTGTGTGTGTATGTGTATGCATATGCACATCCATATGCATATGTGTGTGCATATGCATGTGCGTATGTGTATGCGTATGTGTATGCATATGCGTATGCGTATGCGCATGCGTATGCGCATGCGTATGCGTATGCGTATGCGCATGCGTATGCGTATGCGTATGCGTATGCGTATGCGTATGCGTATGGGTATGCGTATGCGTATGGGTATGGGTATGCGTATGCGTATGCGTATGCGTATGCGTATGCGTATGCGTATGCGTATGCGTATGCGTATGCGTATGCGTATGCGTATGCGTATGCGTATGCGTATGCGTATGCGTATGCGTATGCGTATGCGTATGCGTATGCGTATGCGTATGCGTATGCGTATGCGTATGCGTATGCGTATGCGTATGCGTATGTGTATGCGTATGCGTATGCGTATGCGTATGCGTATGCGTATGCGTATGCGTATGCGTATGCGTATGCGTTTGCGTATGCGTATGCGTATGCGTATGCGTATGCGTATGCGTATGCGTATGCGTATGCGTATGCGTATGCGTATGCGTATGCGTATGCGTATGCGTATGCGTATGCGTATGCGTATGCGTATGCGTATGCGTATGCGTATTCGTATGTGTATGTGTATGCATACAAATGTGTATGTGGATGTGGATGTGCATGCCAATGTGTATATCTCTATGTGTATGCGTCTGTGTCTGTGTCTATCTGTGTCTGTGTCTGTGTCTATGTCTGTGTTTGTGTCTGTGTTTGTGTATGTGTTTGTGTTTGTGTCTATGTCTGTGTCTGTGTGTGTGTGTCTGTGTCGATTTGGGTGTCGATATCGATGTGTGTGTCGATGTCAGTGTCGATGTCGGTGTCCTTGTCGATGTTTGTGTCAGTGTCTGTGTTGATGTCGGTGTCTCTGTCGGTGTCTGTGACTATGTCTGTGTCTGCGTCTATGTTTGTGTCTGTGTTTGTGTCTATGTCTGTGTTTGTGTCTTTGTCTGTGTCTGGCTCTGTGTTTGTGTTTGTGTCTGTGTCTGTGTCTGTGTATGTGTCTGTGTCTGTATCTGTGTCTGTGTCTGTGTCTATGTTTGTGTATGTGTCTGTGTTAGTGTCTGTGTCTGTGTCTGTGCCTGTGTCTGTGTCTGTGTCTGTCTCTGTGTCTGTGTTTGTGTCTGTGTTTGTGTCTGTGTCTGTGTCTGTGTCTGTGTCTGTGTCCGTGTCTGTGTCTGTGTGTGTCTGTGTCTGTGTCTATGTATGTGTCTGTGTCTGTGTCTATGTCTCTGTCTGTGTCTGTGTTTGTGTCTGTGTTTGTGTCTATGTCTGTGTCTATGTCTATGTTTGTGTTTGTGTCTATGTCTGTGTGTGTGTCTATGTCTTTATTTGTATATGTATCTATATATGTATCTGTATTTGTATCTATATCTATATATGTATATGTATCTGTATCTGCATCTACTGCATTTGCATCTGTTGCATCTGCATCTACATCTCCATTTGTATCTCTATTTGTATCTGTATCTGTATCTATATCTATATCTACATCTACATCTACATCTACATCTATATCTGCATCCGTATCTATATCTGTAAATGTATCTGTATTTGTATTTGTATTTGTATCTGTGTATCTGTATCTGTATTTGTATCTGTATCTGTATCTATATCTGTATCTGTATCTATATCTGTATCTGTATCTTTATTTGTATTTGTATCTGTATCTGTATTTGTATCTGTATCTGTAATTGTATATGTATCTGTATCTGTATCTGTATCTGTATTTGTATCTGTATCTGTGTATGTGTATGTGTATGTGTATTTGTATGTGTATGTGTATGTGTATGTGTATGTGTATGTGTATGTGTATGTGTATTTGTATGTGTATGTGTATGTGTATGTGTATGTGTATGTGTATGTGTATGTGTATGTGTATGTGTATGTGTATGTGTATGTGTATGTGTATGTGTATGTGTATGTGTATGTGTATGTGTATGTGTATGTGTATGTGTATGTGTATGTGTATGTGTATGTGTATGTGTATGTGTATGTGTATGTGTATGTGCATGTGTATGTGTATGTGTATGTGTATGTGTATGTGTATGTGTATGTATGTATGTGTATGTGTATGTGTATGTGTATGTGTATGTGTATGTGTATGTGTATGTGTATGTGTATGTGTATGTGTATGTGTATGTGTATGTGTATGTGTATGTGTATGTGTATGTGTATGTGTATGTGTATGTGTATGTGTATGTGTATGTGTTATGTATATGTTGTCACTCTAGCACAATGGCAAGTACCAACGTGAGGAGATCCACCTCATAAATGTCAGTCTGTGGAGATGTGAGGACTGGTATGACGACCATGAGCAAGTGAAGGCACAAGGTAATGAGTGAGAAGCACACTAGCATGCACACACATACACAAACGCACACAAGGCAAGAGAAAAGAGAGGAACAATGGAGTGCTTTCTATTACTCAAGAAATATCTTTTACAGAAAGTCTATTCTCTAACAAACTAACCTCAAAAATGAGCTCTCTACCTCTTTTTATAGTTTTTGTCTAGGTTTGGCCTTCTCTAGACTTAGTGTCTGGCATAGTTAAAAATTAGATTCCAATGCTTATTTGAGAGATCAAACGAAGTCTAAAAATCATGAAAATTGATATGGTCTAAAAATTATGAAAATTGATATGAACTCCTTAAGCTTGAGGACTCATTGGCTTGAACAAAATGGAGTCTAATCCACCACAATGTTTGGTATAGTGATGAAAACCACTTTTGAAAAGGAATTATCTTTTTAAAAATTGAATAGGCTTAGTTAAGATCTTCATTGACTGCTCTACCTACTTGGTCTTGCTTGATTTTCCTTATGCTCTCACTCTTTGCGGTGGCTCCCCTATCTTGTAATGTGTGGCTTCCCTAGTTGCTACCAACACCCCCCTCTCTCACGTCTGTCATCCCTGACAAACCCTTGTTGTAGGGAGTGTTTGATGTAATATTCGATGACATCTATGGCTAGATGATGTTCTTATATGCACACTTCTTGTGCCAGATCTGTCATCAGCTGATCCCAATTGACTGATCTGGAACGTCCGGATGCAAGATTCATAGTTGATCGACATGTATTGCTTGTTCTACTGCAAAGAGATGCAAAACGTGGGTGGGTGTGAGAATGAAAATTTGTGAGTGGTACTCCCAGAACCATATAGAGAACATCTCCTCAAATGTCTACTTGTAGCAAAAAGGTAAATACTTGATGCATGCATGCCAGAAGTAAATTGTGTTGATGGAGGCGGTTAGACTAATATCGTATACCAAATCGTGATTCCCTTCAGAAAAACCTGGAGCAGAAATATAGCGAGCTTGGATTTTGTGAAAAGTTTTGAACACTACACTCATTAGCTCAAAAATCTTCATACACATCTTTGCAACAATGTACAGTACATTTTTGAATCGTGGAGACCAATGGTGTATGCTCGAGACCATATATGCGATTGTGGGTGGACCTCTAGGTGGAGCAAAATAAGGATAGTTAATTCAATCAGAACACCCTTTATTGTTGCGGACTTTGATTGCCAATGCTTGCCAGGATCTGCGACGAACAATAGGACAATAACATGGGTTATATTTAATATATAATAGCATCTTTGACCATGTGTGCATCATTTCGGGTTAGTGTGCCAATAGTTGCACATGCCAATTGGGTTGAAATATAGCTCCTACTTCTTCCTTTTTCAATAGGTCGTTTGGCTCGAATTGAGTAGCGAATGTCGGTTCTTTCCCTATATGCCTCTTAATTTCTACATTATAATAAGCCAAGAATATAAACTATGGAATGTATTGCATTTCTGACGTGATGATGAGTAGTTGATGGGATAAGTTCTGAAAATAAGAGGACTTAAGAATGGTTTCTTCAAGATTCAATAGTGATTGCATTTGTACAACCACTCTATCATCATGGGTTTGGCCTATGTGCTCTACTTGCTTACGCCAATCTGGTGCTTCAATTTCAAAAGTATCCTTGCCCTCTTTAGTGATTCACCCTCCAGGTACTGGCAAAGGCTCATATGGTTCTTGAAAGCTTTCTTCAATAGGGATTTCTACAACTGTGTCTGGCTCTAGGTCTTCAATCGGAGAAGGTGGTCTTTCATATTGCAATAGTCTAGCTTGGAGTTCTTCAACCTCTTTGCGGAGGGTTTCCATGTCCTTTGTAGTTTGTGGGAGTGTGACACCCTCCATTGCTAGAGAGATGGGTTTTCCATATGTATCCACATAGGATAACATTGTAGATATTTTCACAAAGGCTCTGCCTAAGGGGAAGTTTGAAGCTTTCTATAAATCTTTGGGCTTACTCACTTTTGTGGATTGATCTCCTTCCACATAGATTGGCACTTCCTTATACATGAGTGCTAGGTCCTTGTTTATTGCATCACCCCCAAATGGAATTTCTTGATATATTTTGGGTAGCGATGTGTTTGAACACACTTAGGCCTGTCGGGGCACTTTTTTCCCTCTTTAGGAGGTTTTTCCCATCAGCTTGTATATATGCCTATAACCCTAATGGGTTACTTTTCTTGTACATTCACTTGGTATATCATTCTATGTTGTGTTGTGCTCCAAGCTTCTTCTTCCTTGTGTTGTTCATATGCTTCCACACACCTCAAGCTCCAACAGGGGCTTCAATATTTATCTAGACATGCTACTAACAAACCCTCAAAATTCAAACTATACTTGTAGAACTGGTGGAAGGTAGTCAAAAATATTTAGAACCACCAAAGCTAAGAAGGAAATTCAAAAATTGAGTAACAATTCAAAAATAAAATGGAATAAAAACAATGGATGTATAATTTTGGGAACATTTGGTAGATTTGAAATTCCACGAAAGAATATATTCTCCTCTATCTCATTATGTTCAAAGACATGTGGTCAAGTGGTAGGCTTAATAAGATAAGGAAAGAGAATTTTACATGTCCTTTCTAGTCCTATCAAGAATCCATTTCACACCTCTTCTTTTACTATAAACAAGCACAATAATTCTAGCTTTCTTTAAGAAATCTTGATAATCAATTTCACCCCTTATTTTTCCTAGAAAGAGGTTCTTCTCAGAGTGTCCAATGGGGGTGATATTGTGTTGTGGAACCTTATTAGATCAAGAATTATATATTTTATTTTGGCTAAGGACAAATTCAAATCTTTTCTCATCTAGTCAAAATTATTTTTCTTACATCTCAAATCTAATTGATAGATTACAAATGCACATCATAGGTATTGATATAGATTTTACCCTTAAATATTTCAACAACGCCATCAAGTGACATCCTTTGGAATTCTAAAAAACCTAGGCTCTACATGTTATCTACCTACTTGAATATTACTTACAATTATTTTTTTGTCCTCGACATTGGACAAAGGGTTAGGATCTTTGAAGGATAGAAGATGTATATTTTTTAATTTGATATTCTATGTTACTTGGTATGAAGATGTAGGACTTGAGGTTTAACACTCCATCTATCTTGGTTCCTCAATACATGCCTCCTTTACTTGGACCACTCCTAACCAAGCCTCATTTGATTACATGCCCAAATGAAACATGTTTGCTACTAGGTGAAAAGTTGATGTCATGGCAAGACCACAATTGTAATTGCATTTTTTTGTTCTTATGATGGTGGCCTCAACCCTCTTGGGGATAATCTATATTACTTCTCCTTTGTAATCAACCCTCTTTGTTCAAAAAGAAAACTTGATCTAAAAAACCTAAAGTGCTTTATGTACTAATTTCGAGATGATAGACTTAGGGCTCTTGCATTATTGTTTGGGGATCGAGCTTTGGGAGCAACTCGGATATAGCTTTTTCTCAAAAAAGCATGCACATGTGATTTTTAAGGCATTTGAAATGATGAAGTGCAAGGTTGTAGCTACGCCAATGGAGATAAATGCTAGGTTGTCTATGGAGGAAACATCACTAGCTACAAACCTGAAGGCATATATGAAGTTGGAAGACACTACTTTTGCAACACCAAACTTGAAACTAGTTTTGTAGTTGTTGCCTTATGAAGTTTCTCAAATGATCCCTAAGAGAGCCATTATAAAGTTGCAATTATTTCTATATGCGTGTGGCCTTGGTGAGATGGCCTTTGATACAATGCAGTTTAGGTGGGTGTGATGGTTATGTTTCAACTTAAGGAAAGACTTTGATCCTTCATACAAAGAAACTTCCTAAACTATGTGCAACCCTATCCAACACCCTCCCATTAACCATCCTTGCAATATTCTTGATTCACTTGCATTGATTTGTTCACTAATTCCACCCTACCTATGAAGCAATTCCAAGAATTTTTATACGATTGCTTTTTCATCCTTCCAATCTTGTACTTCTATGGTCTCTCTTGCCTAACTCTATAGATAATTGGATTTCCACCACTTATGGGGCAAGATCTCAAACTTTATTCCATGCCTGATCTCACTTTTTCTTCTCTATTGTGATAGTGATCTCACTAAAGTCAAAAAACCCATTGAGACTCATCTATTGGAGATAGAGGTTCGAGGTCTCACAGAAATAGCTCATCTAAGCACCTTAGACCCTCCAAGGATGGTGGGGGAGATCCAAACATGCAATTGGACATTGGAAAGCTCAAGGATTTCTTGCAAGGATTTTGAGCTAAGGTAGCATGCACGACACTGAAGAAAAAAGATGAATTGTCTGAAGAATTTAGCACAAGGCCCTAGTACAATCAAGATAATATTTACCCTTAAGGAACTAGGCTCCAACTTAGAGTCTTCACTATAGTTGGCATATTATTTGAGATCCCACCATGGAAAACAAAATCTCAATTTGTTTTATTGATAACTCCATGCTTAAGTGGCTTGCCTCCATCTATTACACCTTGATGCGTGCCTATAATCTTGATCTCATGACATTTCCATGTTTTATATTAGTGCACACCTCATCGGATCCCTTGGGGTGAGTTAGGATCCATGTTATGTCTAGTCTTTGAAGCTTGTCATGTCATCAATATCCTCTTGCCATCTCCGTTGCCATCGATACTACAATAGTGCTCCCCACTTCCCCTTTCTTAGCACCCCCGCTAATAAACTCATTGCCTTCCTTGTGTATCCAAGCTCGGCTTCAATGCGTTGAAGTTGTGACTAATGCCTTCCTACATGGAAATGGCTCCCTCAATGTACATGCATTGATTAGCATGGCTTAGTGCATCAACTTAGCTCAATATCTCAATTGTGATAAGCTCTTCAACCAAATGGTTTTGTGCCCATTAATATTCACTTTGCAAGTTTTCTCTTCAAAAGGTTTCCACCCCTCTCTTATCAAAAGGTTTCTACATCCTTACTCACCCTCGCATGCCTCTTCTTTTTCCTAACACACAAGGTGTCCAGAAACTTCCTTCCAACTTCTAACACTCTTCTTCTTCCCTTATGATGCTATGCAAGTTAAGGAGGCTTATTCTATGTTATGCAATACACATCTAAGGATGGTGGGGGAGATCCAAACACGCCTCTTTCTCTATGTTGTGCCTCTAAGGGGGGTCTCCCAAATAGTAAACAACCTTCCTAATGCCGTGACACACTCAACAATGCTATGAAGGTTTCCATGCACCCCAAATTCTCTCAAAACATGAAATGCTGAGTTACAACAAACAAATCCAGATAATCATTACATGAAGCTACAAACCATAAAATAAACATAAATGAATGCACAAGACATGGAAATGACATGGAGAAGGAAAATCTGAGGCTAAGTGGAAGGGAAGACATAGAAAAAAAGAAACAATAGAGCTTTGATGAAGAAGACGAAGGAAGACAATGAAGAAGAAGAAGAAGAAGAAGGTGTATATGAGGAATTTTTGGGTATTTTCTTGAATTTTCCACCTAAAATCTAATCTAATCTTGCTTATGAGGTGAAAATGGAACTTGATATGAATCTTTTCAAACACATAAAAATCAAAGAAGAAAATTTCAACAAGCATATCCATGCAAACTAGCAAATGGTTGAACATGGTGCCAATGAGGTTACTGCCGATGAGGTTACTCCTCGGCAATGGCACCAATGTGTCACGTTGTAGACCACTTTAAGCTCTGACGAACTCAATCCATTGTGTAGTATCTACAACCCATAATTTCCGTCCACAAAGTGATTGTCAATGGTATCAAGTCCTCCACATGATTGCAACACAATAAGGAAGGAGAGACACACAAACATGCACCTTTGCAAGCATGCACACAAGCAACTTCTCTCATGCAAGACAATTGCAAGAAATGGACGTTCAATTAGCAAGAGAGAAGAAAACAAGATGAATTCTCAAATGTGAGAGCCAAATCTTCTTTAGATATTTTTAGAATAATGGTATTGTTCACATTTTAGTGTCCATCTTAGTCAAAAAAGGTCCTACACCTACATTTGAGCTTCACTTCAAGCTTTAGAAAAATACGCAAATTTCGTAGAGGCTTAAGCTATCAATGAAGATCCTCAAGGATTCCTTGGCCTTACGTATTCAAAGGATAATTACAAAAATAGGATTTGTACACACAAGTAAAAAGGGGTATAGTTTGGGGTTGTTAAATCCCCATTGGCTCCATCTTTATGCATTTGTCTCCTTTGGTGCGTACTTCTTGATCACACTTGATCTTGTTTACAACCCTCCATATTTTTTCTCTTTTGCTTCATTGCAGTCCACTTTCATGTGACTTTCTTCTCCAATAACCATGTATGCAGATCATGGATACCATCCAACTTATCCTCAACAACCACTATGTACAATACATCATTGTCCTCAATCATGGACAATGATTGTACCTTGATGCCAAAAAATGATTGGGGATGGGCATATGTATATAGAGGGACAAAAACCTCCCAAGAATTGAATGGTCCTAAGTGTGTTCACACACATCATTACCAAAATGTATTAAGAAAGCATGTTGTGAAAAATCCTAAAGGTCTTCATTTAGAAATTTTATGTATTGTATATCGTCAAGTTGCTATTGGCTTTCTTGGGGTAGGGGGGGGGGGGGGGGGGGGGGGGGGGGGGGGGGGGGGGGGGGGGGGGGGGGGGGGGGGGGGGGGGGGGGGGGGGGGGGGGGGGGGGGGGGGGGG
>MU264363.1:0-28095 GCA_020310875.1 Ceratopteris richardii
GTCTAAGTAATCCCATATTTCGTGTTAACGTTGCATTGCGAATGGTCTGTGCCCTTAACAAATTATCAAGATCAGTAGTGGCCTCTTTGGTTTTCTCTTCACTTTCTAGTTCTAGTTTGTGGTATGCCTCTCGGAGTTCTTGGTATCTAGTGTTTTAGGGAGGCATTCTCGATGGTTAGTGAATTTAGCTGCAACTGTAAATCATTGGTTGTCCTCTGCAGATGCTGATAATTATTTCCCAGAGATGTGAACTCATCTCTTACTTGATTCATACACGTGAACATCTGTCGGAATGCAGTATCTACAGTGGGTGATAATATTAACGATGTGCTAAGCGAAGATGTAGAAGGTGTAGATGCAAAGGGAATGGGAATGGGGGGGGAAAGTGGATGCTGTGGTGATTGTGGAAAATTGTGGTGTGCTTAAATATTGTGGTGCCACAAATGAAGTGAGGGGAGGTGCAGTGGGTGGTGATATATCCATATCGCTGGATGTGGTGTCGAGTGCGGTGACTGTGAATAGTGGTGTGATCGTGGGTAAGTGTGTGGGTGTAAATACAAGATTTACAAAGGTTGAAGAGTAATTTACAGAGGGGTTTTCTTGGATGGCTTGGTGGAAAGGGGAAAGAGGAGTTACGGTGGGTCGGGGAGGTGAGACTGGGGAGAAGGTTAATGGAGGTGGGAATGGGAAAAGGGGTCTTGGAGGTGTGGGGAAGGACGGAAATGATGGTGGGAAAATTGGATATGATAGAAAGGTGGGTGTGCTAGGGGGTAGACTAGGTTGAGCGGGTGCGGGAGTTGTGGGATGACTAGGAGTAAGGACGACTTCTGCTACTCCGTCGGAGAAGGAGGATGTTGTTCTGGGAGAAGGAGGGTGTATGGGGGAGACTGGATGGATGGGAGGTGAAGGAAAAACTCTCTCCCCATGCTCCCAGTGGATGTTGACCAAGAACCTCATCCCTCCCATCTTTGAGACTCAACCACTAGGCTAAGTGGATTATGTGTTCTCAAAGGTCTTAGCTTTGCATTCTTGGGAATCGTCAATCTTATGAATAACCCCAAATTTTCTTTTATAAGAGTGTTTTGAAATCTATAGAATTCATTGGAGTTGTGCTGCTTAAAGTAAAATTGCTTAAAGTAAAATCAAATGAATAAAGCAACTTAGACATAGCATCCTTGAAGATTGAATGGGTTATACAAAGAACACTATATGGGATGTTTTAATTTAGTTACCTTTCCAATCATCTACCTTGATCTTTAGTGAAATGAGTGAGATTCTTCATCTGAGTCATCTCCAAAACTTTTGGGAAGGCAAGAAGAAAGAAAGAAAGTTCTATCTAACCAATCCAAATTTCTAAGACACCTTAAAATAATTTGATTCAAGCTCTATAGGACTAAAAAATTTAACGCCCAAAGATCTATTCCAAGAAGGTATTGGAGCATTTTGTCTATCTTTAACAAAAGAAGACTAGATTTGTAAAACAATTTTTGAAGTGAAACTAAACATCATCCAACAACGAGATACTATTATGATATCAACATCGATGAGTAAGCCACCCAAACCTCCATTGATGAAATTTCTCCTTTGATCAAAACGTTTATGCTTCAACTACAGTGAAGTAAATCTTGCTTTATTCAATCCCTAAGCCTTCCTTTCTTGGAATGCAATTTGTGTGCATTACTTTGAGTAAAGATATTGATTTCATCAAATTATACTAGATGAACTTGGTGGTTTCAATTTAACTTGTTCTATCTAGTCTTGCTTGAAAGTATTTTTTTACCATGGACCTAAAATTGATTCAAAACCTTTCTTAGTGCAGCTTAATGGGCTTCATTTCTAGTCTGAATGTGAGAGTTCAAATGTCCTTCATTCTTTATCTTTTCTTTCAATTGTTTAAGTACATTAACTTTATTTACGTTCCAAAGCAAAGGATTATTGGATTTATGTTTTCTACGAATGATGAGCTCTTTTCTTTCTAGCCACAAAAGAAAAGTTATGCAACGGACTTAGCATTCCTCCATCCCATACCAATGCATAATCTCTCTAATCCTTAAAAATTCATCCTATTTTTTGCCCTTGTTTCTAATGTCTTTTGAATGTTCTCATGCTCATTTCTAACAATATTATTCTCAAACCCTCATGGATGCCAATTTTGAGAGCAAATAGTAAGGTGTTATAACCTCTCTGCATGCCTACATTGTCCCTTGAACTAGTGTTTGTACCTTTGGATCCTTTTTATGCATGTATTTTGAACAATTAAAGTCCTTGCAAAAACCTCTTTAGGTGCCCAAAAATCTAGGGTATCTCTAGACCATTGTACCTCTTTATGCCTTATTGTGGAAAAAATTTGATTCCAAAATTCAATCCCATGCAAGATTTTATTTGTAAGGGGTAACTCTTTTCTTATCTCATGATTCATTATGAGGTTATTTTCTAGTAGTTTTGGCAAAGCCTCTATAGTTATCCTTACCACTACTAAAACAAGAGTAGTTCTGATTACCATTCCAAAATGTGTTTGAGCCACACGCACTTAACAGTCACTATGAAAGCTTCCTTATACTCATCTTCTGAACTAGAAGTTCCCATAGTAGGTTGCTTCTGCTCAAAATGATATGCATGAGCTACCAAGCATGAAGCAAAACCAATAGTGACACATGAGTGTCATAGCAACTAGCCCAATCTACGGTCAAAAAAAGCATGTAAAACTTGTAGTAATGATCCCAACTTGGGATAAAACATCCAAGTATTGGGGTACCACTCAAGTAGCAAAAGATTCACTTAACCACTTGCCAATGCTTAACACCTAGGCAATGCATAAAACGTGCTCATCTTAGAGGCAACAAACTCAATATCAGGCAAGCTATGCATAGGTAAATCAAGCATCCAACAGCCTATTGATAGAGAACAACATCAAATGCATCTCAACATCATGAAGTCTCAATCGTAAACCTCTTTCCGTAGGATTAGCAATAGCTTTGCAATCTTCAAGACCAAATGAGTGCAACAATGTGTCAATATATTTTGTTTGACACAAAGCTATTCCCCCATCAACTTACATAATGAAGATCATTACCCAAAAAAATCTCCATGAAAGATTAAAGAGGAAGATGGTGAGCCTAAGGTATTCATAGAGCAGTGCTCTGATACCAGTGCTAAGAACTAGGAAATTAGGACCACCACATGCTAGAGAGATGACACTCCTCCCAACCTCATGCCTCTATATATGAGTCCTAATAAGAATGATGACCTCTAGATTCATTGGAGTCACATGCAGATGTGTAATCTCCACCATTGTTTGTACACCTTTTGCTAGAGTCTGATAGTGGTAGTGTACTCGACATTTGAGTAAGGTCACATAGAACTTAATTTAATGCTTGTTAACTTGAGTGGATACTCCTAGGAAGGCTCTAGAGATCTTTAGGAAAGCATATCTACCCATTCTCCCCATGGGGTTTTAGCCTAAGACTTCCTACTTCTAATCCTTTAAGACTCAACCACTAGGGTAGTAAGTGGATTACTAGTTATAGAGTGTACATGAAACTATTATTAAGTCTAATCTTGAGATCCTTGGCCCTACATGAAATTGACTGAATAATGTTCAGTTTCATATGTGTTTGAACTAGTCAAATGCTCAGGTCAAAACTTACTTTATAAAAAAATGAAGCCACAAATAACTGTTTGGGTATCTATATATAGAGATAGTGCAAACACCTAGCCATACTAGAGGATGTAAGAGAATACTTGATTATTGTCTCTCACCCAATGTTCTAATGTCAAAATTGTATTAGCAAATCTTGAATGGAGACGAAGGTAATGGATGATGCAAATGCATTTGCAAGAACAAGATATCAAATTGCATGATTTTCATTCAATTTATGATCGTTTTGTATTAACTATTCTCAAAATCATGATACCCTAAGAAAGTAAGCACTTTATTAGTATGATGAGGATCTCAAGTGAAGGCTCTTGTCAAAGTAAGAGGATAGCATGAAATTTTCTTTATCATAGCAT
The DNA here is from genome assembly GCA_020310875.1 of Ceratopteris richardii. Classification (NCBI taxonomy): domain Eukaryota; kingdom Viridiplantae; phylum Streptophyta; class Polypodiopsida; order Polypodiales; family Pteridaceae; genus Ceratopteris; species Ceratopteris richardii. The sequence goes on from MU264363.1 coordinate 4,012, forward strand.
AACTCTCCTTTAAACCTTGGGATGCTGAAATTGAAGCTTCAACTTAGTACGTCTAGAAACCTTGGTTTGATGACACTTGGAGAAATAAGGAGAAGGAGTTAACCATGAGAGCTCATGTTGAAAAATTGAATTTGAATGCCTCTTTATAATAGTCAAATATCACCTATCACACTTAGGTGTGATAAAGCCTATAATTTAGGAAAACAATTTCTTAGCATCTAAGGAATCTTTTCAAGATCTACACACAATGTACTTCTAATGTATGATCTACTTGTTGATATATTTTGGTAGTCATGTGTACGAACACACTATTACTGTTGGGCCACTATTTTCCCTCTTTTGGAGGTTATCTTTTCCCCCATTGTGTATATATATGCGTATAACCCTAATGGGTTAGTTTGAAAGCAAAGGTTGTCATTTGTATCATCCACAAACTAAATTCATTATGCTTATCCGTGATGTTTTTTTGTGGAAGATGCAATTCAGCCATTACTTTCATGTACTAATAAAACATTAGTTAGCTCCAAAGATGTGTATGACACTTTGCTGCCTCTTTTTACAGTTAGGCAGTCTAGCACTAGTCCAAATGTGGCAATTTCTCAGCCTTTGTAGGTGCAACATGATAATGCATATCATTCCATTTTTCATGTAGATTTACATGGAAAACTATGCATAAATGGCTAGTGCAGACTTTGCAAGATAGCAGATTAGATAGATCTCTATCATATCTTACATGTTTCGGCTCTCATAGTGCTTCCTTTGCATCAGATTGCTATGATATGTTGCCCTCTAGTCTTTGTGATGCGAATGAGCTCTTTCGTTTGATGAAGCATTAAATTCATAAAATTGCATGGCTTCTATGTAATTAAAATATGATGCTATTATGCAAAATGGTACATGGTCTTTACGTGACTTGCCTCTTAAAAAGAAGGCCATTGGCACTAAGTGGGTATAAAAGATGAAGCATAAGACTAATAGAAGAATTGACAACTGTAAGGCTAGGCACATTGCGAAAGGTTATGCTCAAGAAAGAGGCATTGGTTTTGATGAAACCTTTGCTCCTACATTCCCAATGACTACTGTTTGTAGCATTTGTGCACTTTCTGCTCATCATGGTTGGAATGTACATTAGTTGGACATTAAAACTGAATTTTTGAATGACGACTTGCATGAAGAAGTGTATGTTTCAACCCCATGGTTTTGTGTAAAAGGGCATGAAAACAAAGTGTGCAAGCACCACCTTCTTGGTATGAAAAGATACATGCCTACTTTATTGCACATGGTTAGGAGAAGAGTCCAACTGAGAGCACCTTATATGTTAAACATGCAAATTATGTGCTTCTAATCATTGTTGTCTATGTTGATGACATGTTGCTCCCTAGTCCTAATGAGAAGCATATTGTTGATTTCAAGGTTGATCATTTGAGATGTCAGAGGGCATTTGCATCATTATTTGGGCATCCTGTCTATGCAAGTTGATGGTGGAATAGCTTTGTGTCAACAAAATATACTGAAACATGATTGTAGTGTTTTTGGCCTTGAAGACTACAAATCTATTGCCACTCCTATGGAAACAAATTTCCGATTGAGTCTTCATGATGCCAGAGATGCATTTGATGTTGTTCTCTATTAGGAGGTTTTTGGATGCTTGATTTACTTATGCAGTACTGGCTAGATATTCAATTTTGTATCTCACAAATGAGCAAGTTTATGCATTGCCTAGGTGTCAAGCATTGGCAGGTGATTAAGTGCATCTTTTGCTACTTGAGTAGTACCCGGCTACTTGGATTATTTTATCCCAAAGGGGGGATCACTAAAACCAAATTTACATGCTTTTTTTTTACTCCACCTTGGCTAGTTGCTATGACACTCGTGTGTCCACTGGTGGTTTTTGCTTCATGCTTGGTAGCTCATGCATATCTTGGTTGAGCAAGAAGCAGCCTACTATGGCCACTTCTAGTTGTAAGGCTGATTATAGGGTAGATTTCATAGCAATTGTTGAGTGTGTGTGGCTCACATGACTTATGGATGATTGGGTATTGGTTAGTCTTCTACCGCCACCATCTTTATAGACAGTCAGAGTGCATTTGCAATTGTGAGGAACCATGTGTTCCATGCTCACACTAAGCACATTGAGGTACACTATCATTATTTCAGGGAGAGGTTATATACTAGAGAGATCATTTTGGTATATGGGCCCACACACGAGAACATTGCAAACCCTTTCATGAAGGCTCTATCTAGGGACAAGTTGGAAGCTCTCCACAAAGCTTTGCACTTACTTCTTTTTGTGGATTGATACCACATAGCTTGGCACTTCCTTATACATGAGTGCCAACTCCTTTTCACCACATCACTCCTAGGGGGGATTTGCTGTTATATTTTGACAATGATGTGTGTGAATAGAAGTTTCCCTTGCCACCCATCCCTCACTAGATCTTGCTTTGCTCCTTCTTCTTTATCCTTCATGGGATTCGATGGCTTGAATTTTGAGCTTCCACCATGTAGGAATTCCTTTTCTTTGGTTATTTGTCTAAACTTAGGCTTTTGCCTTTGGTAAGTTGTGTGAGCTTCCCATCCGTGTGCTTGCTTTTCCATTCTTTGCACCGCCATAGGCCAAAAGGATTTTCTTTCAATATAGTCAACTATGTCATTGCCACTTTCTGATATGTATTGACCTAATGCTCCTTTTTGCATCAAGACCTTCCTCTTTGTTGCCAATCTCATAGGGACACCTCATCCCTTAATGTGGAGGGGCTCTTGCCTTCATTCCAGAGTGGTTTCATTGCAAAGAATAGTATAACATTGAGACCATTTTGTGTATTCATTTATCAATAGTTCAACTTTAAATAGGATAATTAGTTCTAGAAACTTGGTGTTTTTCATCATTCAATTCTGCCAACAAACTAGGGGTTTCCCATTCTCCAAGAGAGTTCTTGATAATAAAGGGCACTATAAATTAATATTTATTCTATTCGTATGATAGATTTGCATGTTAGAGCTTATTGTGATGCAAATTGGGTAGACTCAAAGGATGATGGGAGTACAAGTGGTTATGTGGTCATGATAAGAAGCAAGAATATCTGATGGAACTCGAAGAAGCAGCCAATAGAAGCCCATCTTCCACCAAATCTGAATATAGAGATTAAGCTCTTATTGCTTGGGAGATTATGTGGCTCAAGAAGCTCTTTATATACTTGAATTTGCAGGTGAAATAGATTCCCATCATCCATGAAAACATGAGTAGTGTACACCTAGCCTCGAATCCAGTTTTCCAAGCACATTGAAGTACCATACCACTTTATGAGAGAGACGTTGGAGCAAGTGTATGAAAAGCCTAAGTGTTGGCTTGAGTCCCACAAAGTCATAGAAGAAGCTTTAAAATGAAGACTATGTAAAGTTCACTTGTGAACTACCTCTTGTAACTTTTGAAGAGTTTACTTAATGTAAAAGTGAAAGAATCTTAAGTGGTTGAGTCACTTGATCAAAAAGGGAAAGAGGAGCCACGAATTCATGATTTGTGGTAGGTAGAGAATCAAATCAATCATTGATTGATTGGAGAGTGATTGAGGGAAGTTAGCCTCCCAAACTCAACTATAAATAGATGGCAGTCTTATTCGTGGTTAAAGAGACCTATGTGAAGACCTCCAAGAGCTGCGATTTATGCCATAACAAGGTGTGATTACAAGGCACACATATGTATCAGTAAGTCCATTGTATTGTACAAGAAATATACTTTCATTTTCATGATCATTTGAGTTCATATTTCCATGTTCTTGTGAAGTGTACTACTCACTGCCATATCTCTCAGTTCTCTCAGTCAGATTGCAGAGATGGTTTCTCTAAGCTTGGTGCATCATTTTCAGTGATTTAACTTCTTAAAGTTAGCTCTATAAGTCTACTATGTGCTCACAAATTTTCATGTCATTTGGATGTTGCAATCTTCAGTTATGTTCAGTTGACGTCAACAGTGTCTGTTCATTTTCACTTCTCTGTCAGGTACCCGACTTTTTCACTCACCATGTCAGAGCCATTTTGCCGTGGTTACTTATTAAAATTCAATGATTTAAAGCTTGTTGGATTCAGCATACTGTGTAGTATAAGCATACAAATTTTCATAATCATTGGATTCCTATATTTTGAGTTAAGTTCATTTTTTTGCTCACTTGTCGCAAACTGTAGCAGCCCGTGAAAATCCGGATGATGTCATCACTTGTTAAAACTCATTCTCAGTGTGTGGTTTATTATTTTTTATGAGATTACTCTTGAAAGTTAGCTCTTTAAGTTAACTCGACTTCCCCAAGAGGAATTAATTTAATTGCTGTTGTGCTCAGAGAATTATGCAAAACAGTGGTGTATGAACCAAAATAGCAAGTTTTTCACGTCTGAGCTAACTCCAACTTATCTGTTTTGATCTATCTTTTTGAGAGTGATCTTCCAAGGTACATAGGGTGTCTAATACATCCATTGGCAAGCTAAAAGGGCCCACCATATACTCCTGGAGTTCAATTGGCTAGTGTAGATCAAGGATTTTGCAACACGTCTTCATCTTCAAGCACATACCTATCCATCTCTTCATAGTGGTATCAGAGCAAGGTTGGACAACATGGCAGATGGATTTCGTTCATCAATTGACAAATTGGACAGAGGTAACTACTCAGCTTGGTCATTAAGAATGGAAGCTTATCTCCAAGGTAGAAAATTATATGGTTATGTGGCTGGAGATGAAGTTATGCCAAGTTTGAGGAACAAAAGTCAACCAACACAAGAAGAGCAAGAAAGATTGAGCACATGGTGCTCCAAGGATGCACTTGCAAGGTCTTATCTCTTCAACTCTATCTCAGATTTTTTGTTGCCTCACATTAGAAGTTGTAAGACATCTCAGGAAGTGTGGGATGCACTTGAAGCTTTCTTTTCTTCAAGTACCAAAGCTAGGAAGCATCAACTATGTCTGGCTTTCACAACTCTCAAGAAGGCTCCCAAACAAAATGTGACTGATTTTGTCACAAAGCTCAAGGACATAGCGGATCAGTTGGGAAGCATTGGAGAGGTAATAGATGAAGAGCAAATTGTAAGGCAGGTCATCAATGGCTTGAAGGCAGATGACAAGTGGGAAGCATTCACCACAGCTATGGATTTGTACATGGACATGCATGTACCTGATTTCAATACACTCATTGGACAACTACTTACTCAAGAGGCAAAGCTTATCAAAAATGGAGAAAGCTCTAAGGTAATCAATCTTCAGCTTTATACACTGATAAAAGCAAGTCCAAAGATAACAAAGGAAAGGCAAAGAAAGTGGATGATGAAGCAGGTACATATCAAGCTAACTATGCAGGTAGAGGAAGACATGGCAGAGGTAGAGGAAGAGGAGGTAGACAAGGCAGGGGCAGATCCCAAGACTCCAACCCATGTTCTATTTGTGGATTAACTAATCATACAACTGAAAATTGCTTAGGATTTCCAGGAATCAAAGAGGAAGAGGATACAATAGAGGAAGCTATGGCTACTCAAGAGGAAGGTTCAACAACTATCATGGCAACTACAACAACTACAATCATTCAAACTATCAAGGAGGCTGGAAAGGAAGGAGAGACTACAATAACTACACAGAAGACTCAAACAAAGAGGATTCATTATTGATCATGAACATGGCTATGCCACAAGGTAAATCTGATGAGCATGTTTTCTACATAGATTCAGGTTGTTCAAATCATGTGGCAGGAAATGTGGCACTCCTATCAGATTTAGAAGATCCAAGGAATAAGCATGAGGTACAAACAGGAGATGATACAAAACATCCTGTGGAGAAAATAGGCAATGTCAAAGCACCTGATGGAAACATCAACCTACTCAGTAAGGTACTCTATGTCCCTACCATTACAAAGAACTTGATAAGTGTTGGGCAGATAGTAGAGAAAGGGTTGCAAGTCAGGTTCACAAAGGCAGGAGCATTTGTTGAAGATCCAAGTCAAGGATTCAGAAGAATTGCAAAAGGTGAAAAGACAGGTAGATTGTTCACATTTGAATTGCAGGACACTAGAAACATTGCTCTCTTTAATTATGGTAGTCAGACACTCACAGAATTGAAAGTATGGCACAAAAGGTTAGCACATATCGGTGAAAGGTCATTGAAGCAAATTTGCAGGGACCAAAGTGTACTTGGACTCCCTAACTTGTCAAAACAACATATGATTTATAAGTGTAGTGCATGTCAATTTGGAAAGTCTCACAGGTTACCATTCATGAAGAAAGGTTATATGCATGAAGATCTCTTGGAGTTGGTTCATACAGATGTATGGGGACTGAGCAAGGAAGCTTCAATATCTGGATCAAGGTATTATGTCTCCTTTATTGATGATTGCAGCAGATGGACTATCCTATTCTTTATGAAACACAAAGATGAAGTTTTTTCATGTTTCAAAAGATATTTGGCTCTTGTGGAGAATCAAACACGTAAATCACTAAAAAGGCTAAGGTCAGATGGAGGGGGAGAATACTTCTCCCATGAGTTTGATTCTTTTCTTCAAGAAAAAGGAATCAAAAGAGAGGTAACTACAAGGTACACTCCTGAGCAAAATGGAGTCGTAGAAAGGAGGAATAGGACAATTGTTGAAGCTGCAAGGTCTATGTTAAATGAAAAGCATTTACCTAATTACTTATGGGCTGAGGCTATATCTACAGCCACTTACTTGATTAACAGGTTGCCTTCAAAATCCCTTGATGGGATGACTCCATATGAGGCTTGGAATGGAAGAAGACCAAGCTTAGATCATTGTAAAATTTTTGGATGTATTGCTTTTGCTCAGGTTAGAGGCAAGATGGATCCAAAGGCAGAAAGGTGTGTATTTATTGGATATGACAACAATCAAAAGGGCTACAGGTTATACAACACTACCAACAAAGGATTCTTGGTAAGCAGAGATGTAGTTTTTTTGATGAAAACAATTCATGGTATGAAGATTCATGTAGGAAGATCAATTTACCATATGATCTTGAAGAAGATTTTCCAAAGCTTGGTAGAGAACAACCAAAGATTGAAGAACAAGACACCTCGGAGGATGATGAAGAATCTCAGATGGAAAAGATCAAAGCATGGAAGTCTAAAGGTAAAGCAAAATTGCAGGAACTTGGACATGAGGCAGAATCATCACATCATGGCCTAAGAAGATCTATGAGGGAAAAGAAAAAACCAGAAAGGTATGGGTTTGACACCTCATTAGTAACTAAAAATTCTATCTACATAGCACAGGAAATAAACCAAGAGGAGCCATCATCATTTGAAGAGGCCAAAGCAAAAACAGAATGGAAGCATGCAATGAAGGAAGAGATTGAAGCACTTGAGGAAAACAACACTTGGGATTTGGTGCCCAAGACTTCATCCATGAAGGTAATAGGCTCAAGATGGGTCTATAAACTCAAGAAGAATTCACATGGTTCCATTAACAGGTACAAGGCAAGGCTTGTAGCAAAAGGCTTTGCACAAACTCAGGGAATTGATTATGAGGAGACCTTCTCTCCTGTAGCAAAGATGCCTACTATTAGGGCTTTGCTTAGTATTGCCTCTTCCAAGAATTGGAAGATACTTCAACTAGATGTAAAGAGTACATTCTTGAATGGTTGGATAACAGAAGAGGTATATATGGCACAACCACTTGGTTTTGAGAATCAAGTTTATCCTGATTATGTGTGTAAACTTAACAAAGCATTGTATGGTCTCAAGCAAGCTCCAAGAGCTTGGAATTTCAAGCTTGTTTCATTCTTGCAGGACAAAGGTTTTCAACCAAGCAAGGCAGATCCTTCACTCTTTATTAAAAGAGTATTCTGAGATCATCTACCTATGTGTATATGTAGATGATATTATATTGACAGGAAATGATGCAGATGGTATGAAAAAGATCAAAGATTAGATGAGAGAAGAGTTCAAGATAAGTGATTTGGGTTCACTTACCTACTTCCTAGGCTTGGAAGGTGTCTACAAAGATCATGGTTTGTTTCTCACTCAAAGAAAGTACATTAAGGACATGTTGGCAAAATTCAAGATGCAAGATTGTAAGATTGCAGGTACTCCAATGGAGGTCAATCACAAATTGAGCTCACATGAAGGTGAACTCATAGAGGACATCACATCATATCAAAGTCTACTGGGTAGTCTCAACTATGCCACATTGTCAAGAGTAGATATATGTTACAGTGTGAGTGTGCTAAGTCAATTTATGCACACACCAAGGAAACCACATATGGATACTGCCAAAAGGATTCTAAAGTATCTCAAAGGAACCATAAAGGAAGGAATTTATTATCCTTATGTATCTGATTTAGGTTTGAAGCTATTTTCTGATGCAGATTCGGCTGGCTCCAAGGAAGATAGAAGGAGCACTTTGGGTTATCTTACCTTTGCAGGTGCAAAGCTTATTTCATGGTCATCCAAGAAGTAACCCACAGTTGCTCTCTCGTCTACTGAAGCTGAATACAGAGGTCTTGCCATAGCTACTCAGGAAGCTATGTGGATGAAGACATTATTCAAAGATCTTGGATTGGAGTTTGGAACTCCAACTATTTTTGGTGACAATAGGAGTTCTAATCACTTGGCTGCTAATCCTATTTTTCATGCAAGGACTAAACATATTGAAGTTCATTATCACTATGTACGAGAGAAGGTTCTAAGCAAAGAGATTCAAATATCATATGTGTCCACTCATCAACAATGTGCAGATATTCTAACCAAAGCATTGGATGGTACAAAGCTTTGCAAATTCAAGGCTATGATTGGTTTGCAGGTAATCTTGGAAGATTGAAGACCTCAAGCATACTTGGCTTGAGGGGGAGCTGTTGGAGCAAGTGTATGACAAGCCTAAGTATTGGCTTGAGTCCCACAAAGTCATAGAAGAAGCTTTAAAATGAAGACTATGTAAAGTTCACTTGTGAACTACCTCTTGTAACTTTTGAAGAGTTTACTTAATGTAAAAGTGAAAGAATCTTAAGTGGTTGAGTCCACTTGATCAAAAAGGGAAAGAGGAGCAAGGAATTCGTGATTTGTGGTAGGTAGAGAATCAAATCAATCATTGATTGATTGGAGAGTGATTGAGGGAAGTTATCCTCCCAAACTCAACTATAAATAGATGGCAGTTTTAGTCGTGGTTATAGAGACCTATGTGAAGACCTCCAAGAGTTGAGCTTTATGCCATATCAAGGTATGATTACAAGGCACACATATGTATCAATAAGTCCATTGTATTGTACAAGAAATATACTTTCATTTTCATGATCATTTGAGTTCATATTTCCATGTTCTTGTGAAATGTACTACTCACTGCCATATCTCTCAGTTTTCTCAGTCAGATTGCAGAGATGGTTTCTCTAAGCTTGGTGCATCATTTTCAGTGATTTGACTTGGTAAAGTTATCTCTATAAGTCTACTATATGCTCACAAATTTTCATGTCATTTGGATGTTGCAATCTTCAGTTATGTTCAGTTGACGTCGACAGTGTCTGTTCATTTTCACTTCTCTGTCAAGTACCCAACTTTTTCACTCACCTTGTCAGAGCCCTTTCGCCGTGGTTACTTATCCAAATTCAATTATTTGAAGCTTTTTTTATTCATCCTACTGTCTAGTATAAGCATACAAATTTTCATAATCATTGGATTCCTACATTTTGAGTTATGTTCATTTTTCTGCTCACTCGGCTCAAACTGTAGCAGCCCGTGAAAATCGGGATGATTTCATCACTTGTTAAAACTCATTCTCAGTGTGTGATTTATTATTTTTGATGAGATTACTCTTGAAAGTTAGCTCTTTAAGTTAACTCAACTTCCCCAAGAGGAATTAAGCTAATTGCTGCTGTGCTCAGAGAATTATGCAAAACAGTGGACAGGTGTATGAACCAAAATAGCAAGTTTTTCACCTCTGAGCTAACTCCAACTTATCTAATACATCCATTGGCAAGCTAAAAGGGCCCACCATATAATCCTGGAGTTCAATTGGCTGGTGTAGATCAAGGATTTTGCAACACCTCTTCATCTTGAAGCACATACCTATCCATCTCTTCACAAGAGAAGGTGCTTGGAAAGGAGGTCAAGGTGGAACATGTGAGTACCAAAGATAAATTTGCATATATGGTTACAAAAGGATTGGAAGGAACAAAGTTTGTGAAATTCAAAAGAAGCATTGGCATGGTAGATTTACGGTCATGGCTTGGGGGAGAGTGTTAAAAATAAAGCCTCAAATTGGATTGAATTTATTTCTAGGATGTTCAGGTGTGTTCTTGTGTTCCCATGTTCCTGTGCTCTAGTGCTTGTTTCAATGTCTAATTTTAATTTAGAGGGGTTTTGAATATTTGTTATAAGCTTTAGCAAAAGTCTAAAACACATGAATGACAAGTGGACCTATCATTTGGAGGATTCATATCAAAAATTTAAGCTACCAAGAAGTTTCAACCACCTTCCTAAATCATAGTTTACCAAAAATTTTAAGTGGTTGATTGAGAGATTCTTGCAAACATTTAGGAGCACTTTTGATAGCCTATATATGTATGAATACAAGTGAGTAGAAGTTCACAACCTCTACTCTCTTCTTAAGTTAGTTTAGAGTTGAAGAAAGTTGCTACATGCATCCCCTTTGCTTAGATAGTCATTTTGTTAGCTTATACTTCTATACAGTTAGTCACTGCTCCCTGCCTCTATGAGTACTGATGCTAGTTTCCTACACAATTTTGTTTCAATTGTAACTCCTTCTTTCCATATCCATTTGAAATGGTTTCACTTGTGTTTAATTTATCATGGAGTTTATTAGTGTGGTGTAAATTTTATTATTGTTATCTAAGTGAGCTAGCAGTGAAGTTTCAAAAAGGGAAAGTGCGTCTCTGCACATAAGCAAACAACAACACGAACATATAGTCTAGCTTGTATTGGTTAATTCTCTCTGATAGAGTATCCAGATCACGTGTTTCAAAGTGTTTTGGATAGCTCAATTGTTTATTGTCAAAGTTTCATTATTTTTGTTTGGCATCTAGAGTTTTAGAGGTAAAATAATGTCTCTAGGTCACTATGGAAAGCAACTTTTGACTTCCAAAACTACATATGGGTGTTGATTTGTTCACATTCAACCTACCAAGGACAAGGTAATTATGCATCTACTTCACATGAGAATGAAAGTATGCTAGCTATGATGTAAATGCGTAACCACACCACAATGGTCAAGGAATTGGTACATTGATAGTGGATGTAGAAACTAGATGAGATGCAACAATGATTTGTATCCAAACATGTAGGTGCCATCATCTACAAGGCATGTGGAAATAGGTGATGATACTCCTCATGCTATCACACACATAGGTGAATTACAAAAGTATATGTTTACAAAGTTCAACAAACCTTTTACAATAGAAGTTGATCATATAAACACTCTGCCTCATGCATAGCATCATCTTCAAAGACTTGGGAAGTCTCCAAAGGCTGTTCTTGCTCTAGAACTAGCTCCTCAAGGTTAGCCCTGACTCTTGGCTCATCTGCCAATGGGGCACTGGCTCCCTTGATGCAGACTCGAATCAATCTATGTCAGCTATATGTTTCTTCCGAACCTCCTGTTCATTATCTGGGCCTTCATTCATGCCATTAATCTGCATCCTAATGAAGCTCACTTGGGCTTCATCCTTCTCTATAGCAATATAGTGCCTGAACATTTTGAGGGCACAGGGGAATGTCATCCTTGAAAAAAAGCAAATTAATTAGAGGTGATGCCAAAAGAGCATGAATGAGCAACATTGCAATTAGAAGTACATGTGCCAGAAAATAATTCCAAGATCCAATCATCATCATTAGAGAGCAATTGGATTAACCTCATAATAATCTTTTGGGGCTTTTGATAAGGATTAATCAATTTCTTGTTCCCTACCACATGATGAAGCTTCTTTGTAACTGCAAGGAACATTAGCACATTCGAAATTGCATTCTCACTACAATGTTCCCTGACCCTTCTTTTACTAACTTCATCATAGTACCCAAATGTGAGGCACTTGGTAGCACTAACGAACCTATGTGCTGGGGTGTGATTTACATTTGTCTTTACCATGTGAATTTAAAATTATAAGAACAATGTCACATGCAATTTCGAGATAGAGACAAAAAGCAAGGACATACCATGTAAAACACTCGACAGCATGACATCTTGACTTTAATGATGTTGAGACAGAGAAGAATTGGTCCCTGCTATGAAAAATGACAGTCCTCTAGAGTGGTCAATTCAACAAAATCCATCACCATCTTTCATATATGTGGGTGCTTGAATGGATCATCATCATTAATAGAACCACTCATTTTAAAGTCATATGGGTCTTCTATTAAAAGGGAATAATGTTTTTCTAAGTACTAACATACATATGTTATTTACATTATCACAATATATATTCTAATACAATGGCCTTAACATATTATGGGGTTTGAAAAAACACTTTGGTCTAGAAGACTCATCCTTGAACTCCATCTTCTTTGCCTTTATTCTAGACTTCTCATGCCTTGCCCTTTGGATATGAGCAAGGATGGAAAACGAACACTCTTCATTTGGTGCACCACTCTTCTTTCGAGGTTTCTACAAACAAAGGATGAGTGTCAACTCAAAGATTGTTTACAAAGTGTAACATACATCAATGGTACTAATGCTTAGCATTGAATAAATGGATAAAATCTTTGCTAGGAGGATTAAATTAATAAATAGTTAAAGCCCAACTACCATCTAACTTGCTTCAAGTCGATGCTTGGCATTGACTATTTATGGGAAGTTATACCTAGATTCAAGTATGTGCTAAAATCTGATGTCTGGCATCAGAATCCTACTAAAATTTGATGCCTCACATCGAATTTTGGCTGAATGTCGATGTTGAACATAACAATTCTACCAACATTCGATGCTAGGCATCGACTTCTAGCATGTTTGTTCCTATAATTTGATGCCCCGCATCAAATAGCACCAACTAGTCGACAAACTCAATGATACTAAATTTTAATGAGCAAGAGAACTCACCCAATCATGGAACAATATAAAGTATTCTGACAATGCTTTGTATGAGGAGGTGTTCAGTGTACTTTGTCTGTCCATGTGAAGCACCCAAGCCTTCTCATCATCACCTCCTGAATCTTCATATAAACCTTGTGGCTGCATTGTGAGGTCTAAAGCAACATGATAAGTTACTAAAAGAGCAACTAAAACCGGTCAATCACAAGACTCTACTTACTTATTTAGCTCTATGACCATATCCTCAAGGCTTAGGTCTTTGGAAACAACCCTTGATAATGTTGAAATTATCAAAGTGTCATCCTTTATGCATTGCAAAGTTCTCCAAGGTGTCAGCTTCATATCCTAAGCAGCCTCTTCAATGGAGAGATCAATTTTCTTTCCCTTTCCCTTTACATCAACCACTTGAGGATCTGTTTTTTCCTTTTTCTATTTTTGGCCTTTCATCTCTTTCTTCTCCCACATTATGAATATTTATCCTGGAGATTCCAGATTTCCCCTATCGTGAAGGCAAGTTGGAACCATCGGTCAATTTTATAGAATGCATCTGAATTTACATTGTCATCCACTGCAATCCCTACCTTTATCAGGAACTGCTTTCTCAAATTTGGATGGATCCTTCCACCATCTGCCCTTATGGCATCAAGATGCTCGTGGTGGAAGAATCCGATGTGCTCAATGGATGACATTTTCTGCCTCTAATCATTGTCATTGTTATGGTCCCAACCTAGGAGTTTGTCCTCCTCTGTAGTCAAACCAACAGAGATTTTACATTGTGCATACCTCAAGACGTATGTAGTTGGATGCTCTTTTATAAGCTATCTTTGGGCCTCTACAGAGTGTGATCCTCCAATAACAAGTATGTATAGTCCTCACATAAATCTTTGTTGAACTTCTCCACCAAACCCATTTGGATCAATCATTACCAATATTTTTAAAATGGTTGCATGTGGATTTCTCTTCATCTTCCTCTTAGGATTCTATACATGCGGATTATGTAGCTTCCTTATCTCAAGAGGCCTCATTCATGTAAGGTGGGTCTATTAGGGGTATGTTGATTATGGTAATGGGGAAGTGGAAAAGTTGCCCCTTCTTCACGAGCTTCCTCTCCTCCGTAATCTTATTTTGTTTTGTAAGCAATATCCCATATGCGATCTCTCCTCCAGGGGCAACTATGTCATCCAGAGAGTTTGAGCTTTTTATTGATTCCACATTAGCTGACTTGTTCTTTTTATTAGGATTCCTTTTATGGGCTGCTTGGCCTTCGACTTTATAGGTATCATCTTCTTTTACTGGCTTGGCATGATATTCCCTTGTATCCATGGCAAGACATCCACAATCAAATTGTCTGACTTCCCTGTCTCTCCAGCACACAACATTTCGGACATAGGAGTTCCATTTTGTAAATTGTATTCCTCAATCCTTTTGAAGTCTCCACTAGGAAAGGAGGTTATACGAGTACTCTTCTTTGTAGCCCACCTTGAACACAAGGCCATATTGAAAAACCTATGTGGCGGTAATCTTTCCCCTCCCATAGGCCCCAACAAATACAAGAAGGGTGCATTTTTCTCCTCTATGTACTAAAGGCATCACTCTTGATTTGTCATGTCTCAAAGTGATATCTTTCCCACTGACTTTAGTCTCTTTGGATTTATCTTTTGTCCCTAGCTCTTCCTCAATGGGCTTGACACTGCTATGACCACCTGATGCTATGGCGATTGGATTACTTGCATGCTAGAGGACAAAGACAAGATTCTCTTCTTTGGATTCAGAGGATGTCCAATGCTTCTCTCACGAGCATCCTCTCCTGAGCTAAGCATCAACTTCAGCTTCTTAAAAGATATCTCCTCGCACTTCTCCATGTCATTGAAGTAATACAATTTATGTTAGCCAAGTAGGGACGAGGTCAATGCGAGGCATCAAGCTTGTGCTCCAACTCGATGCTTGTCATCGAATTTGGCATACAATTCGATGCCAAGCATCAACCCTAATGCCCAAGTCAATGGCAAGAATCAATATCGAGGGTCAAGCCTATGCGAAAGATGAACCCGCGGGTCCAATTTGATGCCACACCATCGAATTTGGGGGTCAAGCCAATGCCAAGCATCGACCTTATGTGGGAACTTGATGCCAAGCATCAAATTGGGCAAGAAGGTCAATGCGAGGCATTGATCTGACCTCTGAACTTTATTTCAAGCATTGATTTGGGTGAGGAAGTTGATGCCACACATTGATTTGGACCACTGAGCCGATGCCAAGCATCGATGCCAATGGTTCAACTCAATGTGTGGCATCGACCTCCTTGCCCAACTCGATGTCTGGTATCACGTTTGGAGGCTAAGTCGATGCCTTGCATCCACTTTCTTGCCCAAGTCAATCCCTCGCATTGAGTTTGTGGGGTAGGTTGATGCTAGGCATTGACCTCTCTTGGAATTCGATGCCTAGCATCGAGTTTGCCCCAAAATTCAATGATTGGCATTGACTTTTCCTGTAATCCCGATGCTTGGCATCGCGTTCCATCACTCTGAAGTGGGACCAAAATGTGAATTAGTTCAAAAGAAATATTGCAATTTCTAGGGTTTTAAAAAGGAATCTTTTTGGAATCTTTATTTGTTGGGTAAATTTGGGTTACCTGTGAGACATTTTGCTAGCTCCCTTCTTCTCCATTGCTGAATTTCTTCTTTTATTAGGCTTTCTCTGCTCTTTTTCTCTATGTGCTCTTTTGCTCCTCTATACTCTATCTCTCGACTCACACATTTGAGAAATGAGCCTCAAGTCCTGTGATCTATTTATAGACATTTGGATGAATTGAACCAAGAGCTAACTTGCTATAACTGAGTCAAACGAGGTGTCACTTGATGGCACAACTAGACAATAGAATTGAAGTAGGAAGCAACCATTTTAGCCAGATCAAGCTTGGTTATATCATATTTGGTTATCTATGGGATTGAGGCCAATAAGATATGTATTCTTTCACTAGCAAATAAAATATAAAACTTAAATGACTCAAACAATAGCAACTCAGTGTTGGGGAATGTAGTTTGCAAGTACTTGACTTTCGGTAGTTCTTGTTTTTCTTTGTATACACTTGAATGAAATAAAAGGAAATAGCTAAATTGAAAGTTCATAGAATGCTTTCAAATCATCATTTTTAATCCATTTCAGCATTTGCTCCTATAATTATGACTTGCAATGCAATCTTGTGGACCTCTTGATCACAAATTGTAAAGATTACAAGAAAAATACATTTCTCATCTTGCATGGGGAATTCCACAAATTGTTTTCTAGCCTTTGGATTGATTTTATCCTCAAAAGAGATATTACTTTTGTTCATATCTATTATGGGTGTGGTAAGGTCTAATTGATCTTCTACACATACAAAATTATTATTCAATAGATCACTAAGATATGTGTAGCTCAAGCGTAAGCACCACCTCCTTTACTTGTCAATCCACGGAGACATGAGGACCGGTATGAAGACCACGAGCAGGTGAAGGCACAAGTGCGTGAGTGAAAAGCACACAAACATGCACACACATACATACACACACACGCGCACAAAGTAAGATCAAAGAGAGGAACAATGGAAGCTTAGATTGCAAAAAGAGTTCTCTTAGAAAAAGTTCTACTCTCTAACAAGCCAACCCCAAAAATGAGCTCTCTTAGCTCTTTTTATAGTTTTTGACTAGTTTTGGCCCTGTCCAGACCTAGTGTCCGGCCTAGTTAAAAATTAGGTTCCAGGGCTTATTTGATGGGCTCAAACGAAGTCTAAAAATTATGAAAATTGGTACGATGGTACTTCTAATACTCCTCAAGCTCGAGGACTCCTCGGCTTGAACAAAATGGAGTTACTAAAAATAGATAATGGTATTTACAATGGTTTTTAGTGATGAAAATCACTATTTTTGTAGGGGATTCTTCTGAAAATTTGACATACACTTCTTGGAGCTCCCTACTTGCTCCCTTTCCTTGTGTGTCCACCTTTTGATGTGCTTCCATGCTTTGTCCTTGACTTTGAGCTTCAACACTCCCCCCCCTCTTGAGTCTGTCGTCCCTGACAGACCCTTGTTGGAAGGGTTGTTCCATGTAGTGCTTTGAGAGGTGGTGTCCATCCGTTGTATGAGCTGGTTCCTTGGATTCCAGCAAGAATGTGTCGTTGTGAGCTTTCAAAACTGCAAGTTGCTCAAAAGAGGTTGTCAAGAGTGATTTGGAGCAACTACTTGGCTTCAATCTGCTTCCGAGATATGGATGTTGTTCCCATAACGTCCGCTGGCTCTTCCAAAGATGATGTTGAGAGCAGTCATGCCAACTACTCATAACCCATAATGAATGATGGGTAAGTGTGTTCGTGCCTGGGTTGAAAAAAGTATGTGCCTTGTGCACGGCCTTGTAATGTAGCCCTACGCATGCTTACTTGGAAAATGCATTGGAAGAAGCATGGTGCAAAAATTGCGGGTCTTGAGCTAAGTGCTCAAGGGTATGCTGACGAAGAGGTTTCCTAAACTATCATGGTTATGGTGTTTCCAGAGTAAAGATACTTACCATGGAGAAGGTTGATGGATGTTTGTCTCTTCGTGTTGTACACTTCGGCCTTTGGGATGGAACATTGTTGATGAATGTCCATGTTGATTGTCCACTGATGAGATCTTTTGAGTGTGGATCTCCTCTCCTCTTTTCAAAGCAACATTTGGTCAAATACTGAGAATTGAATTTCTTTATATTCCTTGGCAAGCAACATCGGGTAACTACACCAAGCTGAGTTTCACATATTCTCTTTAGCTCACCATATGCAGGAGTCTTCTCCTCTAGAACTACCCTTTGCATATATTTCCTTGGATGCTCTGGTACATGAAGTAGTTAAGCATCTCTCAAGTTGTGGACCTGTCAAGCTCTTCATTCCTACCATGGTAAGAGAAAATCATAGTTGTAGATGCCATGTTCATGCCAAATGCTTGTCATCTACCAGATAAGGCAGCAATAATCTCACTGCTGGCCGAGACACACTTCTATCCAAATTGCTAAATGCCTAGTAATCAACAGTTCCACCTTCAACTAAGCATGACTCATTCATGTTTCATAAGCCAAACTTGGGAACAAGCTCTCTCCCGCTTTTCTTTCTCCCCTCTTTTTTTTTTTTTTTTTTTTGAGGAAAAGGATATCACAAAACAAGAACACAAAAGTTAGTATCAATAGAAATATTTGACATATGTCACTGTGCTCTTGTGCGTGGGATTCTCAAGTGTGTCTATGCACGGCCGTGTAATGTGGCCCTATATTAATGCATACTTTGGAAATGCATGACCTGAATGGTGCAAAAGACAGGGTTGTGCAAGGAGCACATGGTTGTTGCTCGTTCGAGGCTTTCGGTGTTATTTGTGGAGGTTGATGCCGACCTTGGTGGAGGTATCCATTGAGTCTCGAACTGATGTAATCCTCCTTATTGGAGTGCATTTTAGAACATCATTTGGCACTGTAGAGGTCACTTCAGGCGTCTTTCTCTTTGGATGCTTTCGGAACTGTGGTATCCAGTGTGGTTGACGCTTTGGTTCCGTGGAGGCTACTTGCACTTTTGGCTTCCAAACCCATATCCTTTTTGCATGTCTTCCTACTAATGTTGAAGAGCTGATTTGATCTTCCTTTGGTCTCTGTACGTGGTTCTTACCCTTTTCTCTTTTTGGCTTCTTTGTTGAAACCTTTTGCATGTGGGAGAACAAAGGTTGTTGTGGATGTAGGAGCTTCTTAGGTACCCACATCTGTAATTGCCCTTGTTGAGCTGCAGCTAACTTCTTAGGCACCCAAACTTGTTGGATACCTTGTGATTGAGCTTGTCAGAGCTGCTTCCTTCGTCTTCTGGCTTGGTTGGTTTGCATGGATGGAATTTGTGGGGGCAAGGTTGGTGGTTGCTCTCCTCTGCGTACCCATATCTGCTTCATGCTCGGAACTGCTTTTTTATCGAATGGTGTCTTTCTATTTGATGTAGCAGTTGTCGTGAACGGTTGTGTTTGCTTGTGTGGTGGACTCACTATTGTGGCTACTTGATTCTTTGGAGAAGAAGAAAGATCCACCCGCCTTCGAACCTGGTCTTCCACGATTGACTCCTTCTGCATCATAGAGCTTTTGACACATACAACATCTTCTTCCATATGATTAGTCTTGGAAGAACTAAGAGAGTGTGTGGTGCCATGATTTAGGAGCATGCAATTCTCTAATTCTAATGTAATGCATTGTTCATGTACCCAAACTTGAAGAATTTGACTTCTTAGGTTTAAGTTAACTGCATGGTCATAGATCCAATCTTGACCCAAGACAAGTGGTTCTGTAAGGTTCTCATCTTGACATACTAGCGCTTTGACTTTCATTGGAACATCTTGAAGGTAGATGGGAAGTTCCACCTCGCCCAAACAAGGGGTTTCCACACCTCCCAATCCTATGAGATAAGCTTCTATGGGATTGATGTTCAACCCCAAGTCTTGGCAGTAGGAAAGTCTAACTGCACTACTTGCTGCACCTGAGTCAATCAATGCTTTCACCGTCCTTGCACCCTTCCCTTGTCCTATCTCTATGGTCACAAAGGGTCTTCGGTCAATGACCTGAGAAGTCGCTATGCCTGACTTTTGACACATATCCATGTGATATTTTGGGGCTTTTGAGTTGACTTCTAGGCCTAATCGCCTTAACTTATTTCGCCTAATACGCTCTCTGGCCTCTACCTGTGCTTCTTCTCTCACTCTTAACTCTTCATCTTTTCGCTTCTTAGCAGTGTTGAGTCTCATTAGCATATCCTCAGTAAGAGGTTCTTGATATAGCTTGACTCTACAGCCACTAATGTAGTTTGGCAGGATATCTCCTTCTAGAGTGGCCAACTGAACTGCACCACTAGTGGAAATTCTATTAATGATCATGGGTCCGTATCCTCTTTTTTCCAACTTACGGGCATGTTGTTTTAGTGTGTATACCAACACTAGATCTCCCTCTTTCAATCCCTTATCCTTGATGTGTGCATCAAAGTAAGCTTTTTGCCTCTTCTTTGCAGCGTAGATGCCTGCTGCCGCTCGTAGCCTCGTCTCACCCAAGCGTTCGAGATCAAAGATCCTAGAGGACAATTCATGCCCATTCCACTCATACTCTTGTGCTACTTTTAAGGCAGGGATTAAGAAATCTAATGGTAGCACAACGTTCTGTCCGAAGACCATCTGAAATGGGGTGGCATTGAGTACCGTTTTGTAGGCAACTCGATAAGCCCAAACAGCATGATGAAGTTGTTTGTCCCAATCAGAGCGTTTATTATTTACCAGTTTTGTCAATACGTTACAGAGGATCTTATTGGTACTCTCGGCTTGTCCGTTGGCTTGTGGGTGATAGGGGGCAGATTTCTTATGTATCACCAAGAATTCTTGGAGAAGATTTTCAATGACTTCATTCAAGAAGTGTGTGCCTCTATCGCTCACCAACTCTATTGGTAGTCCATATCTCGTGAACACATTCTCGAATAAGAACTTAGCCGTAGTCTGAGCATCATTCTTTGTTGTGGCTTTGACTTCTACCCACTTTGTAAGGTAATCTGTGGCTACAATGATGTACTCTGCATGGGAGTTTCTAGCTGGGGGGTTAATAGGACCGATGAAGTCTATGCCCCACTTTGAAAATGCACGTCCTCCCATCATTGGCCTCAAGGGCATCTCGTCTTTTCTCACTGGATATTGTGCACGTTGGCATGTGTCACATTTCTTCACATAGGTATGTGCGTCCATATGAAGAGTGGGCCACCAAAGTCCTGAGAATAGAATGGTCTTGATCACTCGGTCAGGACCAAAATGTCCACCTGCAACACCGCTGTGTGCGGTCTCTAAGACCTTTAAATAGTCTGATTCATGAACGCATAGTCTTAAGTAACCATCTTTGCCTCTTCGGTATAGGTTGTCCCCTACTAAGGCATAGCCTTGAGCCTCTTGCTCCATGCTTCGTCTTCTTGCTAGACTAGCCTCTTTGGGTAATCTTCCCGATCTCATAAACTCTACCAATGGAGCACTCCAATCTGGAATTAATGACACTTGATAAAGGGTCGCATGCTCCACTGGGGGTCTCTCTCTGCACCTTGGACAATTCTTAATCCACTCATGTATTTCTTTGTCCATGCTAGGCCAATACACTCCTAAACGCTTTAGATTCTGCAATGTTCGTTGTTTAGAATAGTGATTTCCTAGCATTCCTTCATGGGCTTGTTGCAACCAACTACTATGTTCATCATCCTCCACACAACAAGCTAATACACCCTCAATATCTTGTTTGTACATGCTTCCTGCTAATATGTGATATTTTTGTGATTTTACAATTTCTTCTTGTGATGTTTTCACATTCTTATTTGCAGGGCCAAAGGTTAGGACTGGTACCAACTTATTTGCCCATTTAGGAACAACTTCTAAATTGAACAGATAAGCATCGGGTAATTCGTCAGACACTCCTTGAGGTGACTCTCCTGAAGTGATGCGAGAAAGGTGATCTGCCCGAAGGTGGGTTCTACCTTTCCTGACAACAACTTCAAAGTCATATTCCATTAGTAAGAGGAACCATCTTACTAAGCGTCCACTATTGCAAGGTTTATTGACCAAATATAACAAAGCTTGATGATCAGTAAAAAACTTGAACTTGTTGGCCAATAAATAGTGTCTAAACTTCTTCACAGCATATACCATGCCTAAGCCCTCTCGCTCAGTTGTGGTATAGTTCCGTTCAGCTGCAGTGAGCTGTCTACTAGCATATGCTATGGGCAAATCTAAGTTTCCTTCACTTGTGGGTTGTGCTAGCACACATCCTATGGCATGATTGGATGCATCCACATGGACATGGAATGGTTTATTCCAATCAGGAGTGGTGAGTATTGGTGCTGTGCACAAACGTTTCTTCAGTTCGTTGAAAGAATTCTCGCATTCATCGTTCCACTCAAAATTAGACAACAAGGCATAAAGGGGTCTAGCTATGATCGCGTACATGTGGATAAACCTACGGTAGTATCCACAATGGCCCATAAAGGCTTGTACCTCTTTAATATTCCTTGGCTTTGGTAGCTCCGCTATGGCTCGTACCTTATCTTCATCTGTTGAGATTCCATTCTTAGAAACAATATGACCTAAGATTTTACCTTGACGCACCATAAACACACACTTTTCTGGGTTCAAACACACTCGATATTCTCTACACTTGTTGAAGATTTGTCTGAGCTCAGGGATGTGAAACCTTCTTTCTTGGGAATGAGCACATAAATCATCCACATACACTTCTAAGCTCTTTCGCAAGAACTCTTTGAAGACATGACACATGAGCCTTTGGAATGTTGCAGGTGCATTGGTGAGCCCAAATGGCATCACACGAAATGCAAAGATTCCCCACTCTGTAGCAAAAGCTGTTTTGTGTTGATCTTCTGGGGCAATGGCTACTTGATTGTAACCTAAAAATCCATCAAGGAAGCTATAAACTTCCTTGCCTACAACACGCTCCAATAGGTGTTCTGTGATTGGAAGTGGATAACTATCTCTAATCGTAGCGGCATTAACTTTTTTAAGGTTAATACACACTCGCAACTTCCCGTTCTTCTTGGGTACCACAACAATGGGGGACACCCATTCGGTATGCTCAATCTCATAGATGAATCCAGCTTCAATCAACCTATCAATTTCTTCTTTTATTTTGGCTGCATAGGTATCATTATATGTGTAGGGCTTCTGTTTGGTGGGCTTAGCATCAGCAGTCATGGGGATAGTATGAGAGCAAATTCTTGGATCTACCCCTTTCAAGTCTCTATAGTGCCATGCAAACACATCCCTATATTCCCTTAATAGAGCTATGAGCTCCATTTCTTCTCTTGCACTTAGGTCATCTCCTATATATGTGCATCTCTCTTCGTTCTCTTCAAAGGTCACTACAATCTTCTTGGTCTTTTCTTTATTATCATATGATTCTCCTATGATGGCCTCTCTCTTAGGCATTCGTACCAAAATTTTGCGGTCGTCAACTTCATATTTCTTGAAGTTTTCTGGTACTTCAAACAATGATTCCTCCTCTTCTTGTTTCACTGCTTTTCTTTTCTTTTTCTTTTGACTACTCTCACTTCCATCCTTTGAGTTTAGTGTTTTAATACTTGTGAGAGGTTCTTCTTCTTTTTGGGTGAACACTCCTATATCTTCTAGATAGTGTTGCTCTGAGTTAAAGCAACTATCCATCACAATAGACTCCAGATCATCTTCATTCTCTTCTTCTTCTATGACATCACTAGGGTCACATTCTTCTAGCAAGGGTTGACACATGAACACCGAGATATCATAACCCTCCTCATCACAATGAGGTGTCCACTGTTCCTCATTGACAGCAATGTCCATGGTGGCTAAGATTTCTGGCCAGCCATGAGGCTCAAACTCCTCATCTGGAAAGATCATCGGTGTGTAGGCTCGGTCTCTAACTGGTCTATCTCCTAGCGAAGTTCCTTCTTCTCTTGCCTTTAAACGTTTTTCCTCTTCCTTTGCGACCTTGCACATCCACAAATGAGTATCTTCATGCAGCCATGATGGATGAGGTGAACTTTCAGAATGCACAGAGATGGAATCTTCTTTCGCTTTGTGGATAGAATTCCACTGTAGGGGTGGTACATCTCTGAAGGTGTAATCCTTCAAATTGACCTTGGTGGTGACCCCTAAGTGCTGTAAGTACAAGGAGTTAGTTCCCCAATCCTGTACTATTTGCAATTGTCGTAGGAAGGGTCTTCCTAGGATCATCTCATAGACATTATTTTTCTCAAAGTCACATATAGCAAATGTGTGCTCAAACTCTACACCACAAGTGGTTAGAGTGATCCCTTCTAGCAATCCTAGAGGTCTTTCAAAATGACCATCAGCCATTTGAAGCTTCATTCTAGTTCGTCTTAATGTGGGCTTGCCCCATTGCTTCCACAAGGAGGTGGTCGCAATAGCAACACCAGCACCTGAATCTATGATTGCTTTGGTTGTGTAACCTTGGTAGGTGATTGGAAGATAAGTATTACCTTCTTCACCCTCACACATGTCCCCTATTTTGTCTAGAG
>MU264364.1:0-5000 GCA_020310875.1 Ceratopteris richardii
GCCAGTGTTTTTTTTGGTTCAGGTTCATACACATGTTCTCAGAGTACATTTACCCTCCCCTCTTAGCCTGAATCAAAAGATACTTCTTCTCTACCCCGGGTGTGGCCTTCACGATACTTCACGCAGATCGTTTTTTCTGAAATGCTTAATTTATGTGATAAGGATGAGAATGATATATGTGCTTACCTTAGGTACTCTCCTCAACCCTTTAACCACACTGACTTGCTCTGCGCAGCTCAAAGAGCTCGGAATTCGCTCACAATACTCGACAGCAGCCTCTCACGATACTTGTTCAAGAGACAAGTGACTCACAAATGACATTTTTTGGCTTTTATACTTTTGAATTTTCCTACTCACTGGAAAAAAAACAACAAGACAAACTGAAAGCTACTCTAATTACTTAACCTACACCCTTACTCCTCCTACTCTACTCACTCCACTCACTTCCCTAGACTAATAACTCACTACACACACTTCAAGAGTGAGAAGTAGTAAGTGCAGATGAATGTGACTTACCAAAGAAGAGAAATCACTACTCCTCCTCTCGCTTCAATGCAAAAAGCTACTTATCATCACACGAATGCCTCTGTTTGATTCGACTCCCCGGCAACGGCGCCAAAAAACGTGTGTACCTAAGAACCAACTTAGGGACTTGTGGAGAAAAGAGACTATACCTCAATCCCCTAAAGTGCATATAGTGGGGATTCACGCTTTAATTATCAATCCGATGAGTATCAAAACCTAGCCGAGTGTATGAAGACATCCATTCAAATGACGATCAATGCAAATGAGTTACTCAAAGAGTGCAAACAAGGCAAAGACTAAACCAAACAAGGTTCAACTATCAGTCATGGTGTCGTGATACTTGGTGCAGCAGCCAACAGTAAATTAAGCTTTCTCTCATCTCCAAGCTCCAAATATAGTGAATAGCATATGCGTTTCGAAGCTCTCAAGAAGACGCATCCAATGGCAATATTTTCACTCAATTTTGATGCTTCTACTTCAAGTTATGAGCAAAATACTGAGTCGTGGGAATGACTTTCCTACACTTAAGCACTTCCTACACTTCACACACACCTTAACCCAACAACAACAAATGCTTTCATGGATAGACAACACTTCCTAACACTCTTTCCAAGCAAAACATGCATACAAGTTCAGAAAGAAGAAGATACAAAGAGGAGAAGACACGAATTCGAAATTCTGTGCTCTTGATTCTCACAATGGCAAAAAGTCTCTACAAAGAGTCACAAATTGACTTATATACTTGTGCCCTAAAATGGCCCTTTCATACAAGAGACCGGCACTTTATTCACTAAAAGACTGATTTCCTACTAATTTACATGGGTAAGCTTCTAATCTTCTTTGGGTATGCATCTAGAGGACTCCTCTAGTGCATTTACATCGAAAAATATATACAAGAATGGTTATAATACAAAAATTGGGTGTCCAAATCGGAAAAATTTTGGGGCCCTTCTTTTTCTCTGCCTTGTGCTCTCTTTGCTCTGCAACACAGACATCTCAAATGAGGCATGCAAATCAGCCTTAAATTCAGCAATATGCCTCTCATGAGGACCAGTGAGTAGCATGTCATCAACATAAACCACAATGATCAAAAGTATATCATTAGCACGCTTAACATATAAGGTGCTTTCAATTGGACTGTTCTCAAAACCATGTGCAATCAAATAGGCATGTATCTTTTCATACCAAGCACATGGTGCTTGCTTTAAACCATATAAGGCCTTCTTTAATCTGCACACCTGGTTCTCATGCCCTTTCTGCACAAAAGGCACGGGTTGAAAAACATACACTTTGCACAAAGGCACGGGGCTGAAAAACATACACTTCTTCATGCAAGTCACCATTCAGAGATGTTGTTTTGATATCCAACTGATGTACATTCCAATCACGATGAGTTGCAAGTGCACAGATGCTACGCACAATAGTCATTCGGCAAGTAGGTGAAAATGTCTTATCAAAATCAATGCCTCTTTCCTGTGCATAACCCTTGCAACAAGCCTAGCCTTATACCTGTCAACTGTTTCATCAGGTTTACGTTTCAGCTTGTATACCACTTTGTGCCAATGGCCTTCTTGCCAGGAGGCAAGTCACATAAAGAGCAAGTACAATTATTCATTATAGCATCATATTCAGATTGCATTGCATCCATCCAATGTTTAGAATTTTGTGGTTCATCAAATGAAACAAGTTCAGTCTCTTCACAGAGACTAGAGGCAGCCAAAACATAGCAATTTGATGCAAAAGAGGATATGACAAAGGTGCATCTAATTTGTTGTCACACAAGTTTGCACCAACCATTTTGGCATAGTATTTGCCTGCTCAATATCAGCTCTCTCATCAACAAGTGCGTCATGTAAATCTGCATTAGAAATGGAATGATCTGTATTATCACATGAAAACCTGCAAAGGCTGAGAAGTTGGCTCATTAGGACCAGCACTAGACTATCCACCTGTAAAAAGAGGTAGCAAAGTATCATACATGTTTTTGGAGCTAACAGATGTCTCCTTAGTACATGAAAGCAATGGCTTAATAACATCTTCCACAAAAACAACATCACAACTAACCAGAATGTGTTTAGTATATGGATGATACAGACGATAGCTTTACTTTCAGAACTGTACCCAACAAAAATACATTTTACTCCTTTATCATCCAATTTTCTACGATGTTGTTCAGACACTAATGCATATGCCAAACAACCAAAAACATGTAGATGAGCAACAGATGGCTTGCGATCATGCCAAGCCTCATATGGAGTGATATACTGCAGTGCTTTAGTGAGACACCTGTTAAGTACATATGCTACACACATAACAACCTCAAGCTAGAAACTATGTAGTAAGGCCAAACTCTTGACCGTACACCTCGCCATCTCCATGAGTGACTGCTCTTCCATTCAGCAACTCCATTCTGTTGAGGTGTATACGGCACTGTACACTGGTGTTCTATCCCATGTTCAGCCAGAAATGCATTAAAATCAGAAGGCATATATTCCCCCCCTCGATCAAAACGGAGGGTGCCCATTTTACATGCTGACATATTTTCAGCCAAAACCAGAAACTGTTTGAAGCACATAAACACTTCGGACTTTTCTTTGAGTGCATATACCTATGCATGCTTGGAAAAATCATCAATGAAAGTCACAAAGTAAAGATAGTTTCCAAAAGAGGGTGTCTGCATAGAACCACATACATGGCTATGAATAAGCTGTAATTTCTGAGTAGCCCGAACTGAACCATCTTTTGGAAATGAGGAATGCTGCATTTTGCCCAAAATATAGCTTTCACATACATATTTACTAGGTTCCTCAAGTTTGGGCAAAGAGGACACCATTTCATATTTTTGTAGGTGTAGCAAACTAGCAAAGTTCACATGACCAAAGCGTGCATGCCAAAGCGTTGCATCTGACATAGCCTAAGAATCATGTACTGCACATGCCAGATCATTCACCAATTTTTCATAGTCTATGAGCTTACACAACCCATGACATAAAATGCCAGAAGCACTAATAACATGGCCATTTGATAGATCATGAACTGTACATCTGTCATCAACAAATTTCGCAACCAAGCCAATCTTGGCTAATGAAGAAACTGATAACATGATCTTCTTGATCCTGGCACAAATAAGCATTTGACAAAGTGAAACAACTACCATCAGTAGTAGTCAGAACCCTTGTTTACATGGTTGAAAACATCGGAAATGCATTTTAGATATTTTTTTTAAAATCGAGGTTCGGCAAAGTGTTTACTCTCTCGAGCTTTAATGTGAAAGAACAAGCGTACAAGTGAATGGGCATAGTACCCATGGGACTCCCCGTATTCCACAAAGTAAGGGTTAGACAACATTACAACTGATTTCAAATGGTTTAGACTTGCCAAAGCTATTACATGTCCAGCTCAGGGATTGAACTTTGGACCTTCGTCTCAATAAGAGATCAAAGACTCACCACTAGAACAACGGGACGTGGACAAGATATTTTCAAACGTGGAATCACTATATCATCAAATGAAATATGTCTAGGCAAGGCGATTGGGTATCCAAGAGTGCCTTTGGAATTCCATAAGAGGATAAACACTATTGGGAATAGCTCAATGTGTATAATTCTAGAGAGTCTCTTTGTTTCTGAGAAGACTAAAATGTTTTCAAACTAAGTTTTTTTTTTTTTGAGAATACAATGAATTGGAAATACACACTCACACACCCAACCTCGTAAGGTAGAGACACCCATCATGAGAGACTCATGGACATGTCCAGCCAAGACTTGAACTCATGACTTCTTCCCACAGCTTCAAGGCGTGAGCCACTAAGCTGTACGTGAGTCTCTATTCTTGAGTGTCTCACACACGAGGGAGATGTGAAATATTCTCCACCTTTGCAAATTCTCCAGCTTTGACTAGTTCCAAGTAGACACGGCCCACGGCATTGGCAGTGCGAGGAGAGGATAGACAGAAATTGACATCGCCATTCAGATTTTCCTAATGATGCATGTGTCGAGGTCAAACAAGCGAAAGTCGAAGAATAGTTCAAAGTTCCAACTTCCGAGTTCCGAGTAGACATGGGCCATGGCATCGACAGTGCGAAAAGAGGAAGATGCAGACAAAATGACATTTTTCCCATTGAGGCATGGGTCAGGATTACCTCTGCCGGTGTTGTTCCAACTTCCATTCACACAGAGTAAAAGTGCATGCTGGACCATCGTTGAATGGGAAGGCAATCCATTGTCATGGTTGACGTACAACAGTCTACGGACCTACGGTACTACTTTCTGAACTCATCGGATTGCTGGGCGGCGGCGCCCATGTTTGTCAACGCTGTAGCCTATCGCAATTTGCCACGCAATAATTCGAACAGATCACAATATAATAATCATTTGCGGGCACACTCGTGAGTCGTTTACTGTGTTCTCTTTGGCGAAACAGCTCTAAATAAATCATTGAAATCACATTTCTCCATTCAGTACATTTAAGCTCTC